>JAPZEB010027736.1:0-11729 GCA_029783705.1 Chaetodon striatus
CGTCAAGATTTTGGTCTTAACCACTCTATTTCATCATAAACAACCAGGAATGGGGCTCAAAGTGCAAAATACTGGACCTCTCCTTTAAGCATCATTGAACTTTCAAATATGTATTTTTATGATCTGTTTTAAAACTACAGGAGCCTACCAGGTCAAGAAAACACCAAGTAAACATCAGAATGAACTGCAATGAAAATAAAACTGGCTACACACACATAAGCATAGAGGTTCCAGCCTCTGACCTCATTACAGCAGCAACTAACAGGGAATTCAACTCAAGTCAGTGAGGTAAGCTTGCTAGTATTATTAACATTAGCAATTAGCTAACATTAGCCTGTTTGATTTTGATGGAAACATTACAGTTAACAATTCAGCAACCAATGCTTGCATTTACAGTGAACTGATGATACCTTTATGTTAACTATGAGGAGTCAAAACTCAGGAATAAATCAAGTTGCTAACGTTAACCACTTAGTTACTTACTTACTCACTCCTCCTCATGTCCTATGGGACTTAAGGCTGCAATGATATTTGTCCTCGGCAACATGCTGCTCCTCTCCACATGACAGCTGAATCTTGTCCAGTAGAAATTCCAACAAGCAGGGTTGTTTCTAGCTTTTTGGGAGCCCTATGCAAAATCTTGTTTTGCCCCCCTGTTTCAAGCACACCAAATCTGCACCATATTCCATATGCATACGAGTCCAAATGCTATGCTTGAAACATGAAATTTCACTTATTTAGTTTAACTACACTGCATTGTTATAATCAAAAGATCAAAACAAAGTGTTGCTGGCCCCCATCAAAAAGACACTTGTCCACAGGCCCGCGCCAGGATCTGTCAGAACATACTTGCTGGCCTAACAAATACATTTTCTGGTGAAAACACTGCATTGAATTAAGTTGCACATACAGTAGGTGAAACTGAGTTAGCCAGCTAACATTAGCTATGTTCATTTTTTATATTTAACCTTGATCTTTTATGTTATGATAACAAAGAGGGGGCAGAGAGGAAGAGATGGAGAGCGAGTGGGAGATTATTCATATCTCAATTGTAAATGCTATCCCTATTTGTTTAATTAGCTGACCTATTCATCAAAAGAAGTGCTGTTTCATAATTTTTGCAATGCCCTGCATGGAAAGTAATTGTACATTGACCAGGCACATTTTACTTTTACTTCAGAGCGTTTTTCAAAGAGTAATTTACCTTTTACCTAAGTCATTTTACATGGGAGTACCTGTACTTTTACTTGAGTATAGATTTTCAGAACTCTACCCACCACTGCCCTCAAATTATGTTTGTGTGCAACTATTCATCATAAGCTATCATGCCATCTAATTTCTTACATAGTGTAATGTTAAAAAAAATGGTGACAGTTGCAGACATTTCTCACCTGTCACTGCAGGTGTGTCAGTGCTCTCAAGCTTGGCAAAACTCTTGCTTATTATTGAGCGGTGTGTAAATTAGCAACTTAATATACAGTTCAACAGTTTACATGACTTTGTGTTAAGTTGCGTCAGGTTGTAAATGAATGTGAGTGAACTTAGCTTGGTAATTGACTGAACAATAAGTTAACATGTTTCATTTAGGAGTGGACCCAGATGGGGTGCTGGGGTGGACTGCATCAGGCCAGACAAACAAACCTGCACTACAGACAGAAATGTTCCTTGTAATATTTGATTGGCTGATTTGGGACCATAAACTGACAACTGCTCTGTGAATCTTTCTTCTACCATCTGGCTGGCTGATCAGGTGGAACAAGTGGTTGGCCCCTGTGTCTCTTGCGGTAACTGTGGCAGTATTATACTGTCAAGCAGCAAACAGTTGACTGTTACAATCCGTCCTTGTTATTTATTACTGCTCCCCAGGGCAGAACCCCACTGATATTATCCCACCTTATGGATACTGCAGGTTACATTATTGTAAAGTCATGAATTATTTGCACTTCTGTGAACCCTCCACATCCAACTTGACAACTGACATAAACAGACATTTTTGTCTTATTATTGTTTGCACATTACATATATTTTTTTACTATAAACTTTTGCACATTGTAGTCAGTATTTTGTATACTACCTTTTCCCTTACGTACGTCAAAGCATACAGACATACATAATGTACATATATATATGTATATAGTGGCTTGTCTTAAGTCTACCTAGCTAGACTAACTATGGGTTGCAAATTCAAAAAAACGAAAAGAGAGATTTAATTAGTGTGCAGAAATATTTGTTTGTTGTTGCTGCAAACATTACAGTAAGTAGCAAATAACCATGAATAGCCCACTGGAGGGGGGCCACCTTGTGGTAAAAGATTTTAATTCCTGCTTGTTTGGATTAATAATGTTTATAGGCTAATTTAGATACCTTCATGATAAGGCTCAAATATGCTTTGCAGCTCCATACGGCTTGCTCTTTAATGAGTAAAGGTTGTTGACCACTGCTCCAAAGGATGAAAAAAAAAAAAAAACATTAAAAAACTGGATGTAACTCCAGTTTTATGAGTATGAGAACTGCAAGGTGAAGAAGAGGGATTGAGACAATGCCTGAACGTTTCGTTTTCACTCCAACCTCATCACATGTCAATGTTTGGTGACTTTCTATGTCCAGATATGATGTGTAAGGTACCCAGGGCTGACGTACTGGAACGCTGTGTCAAGTTTTGTCTGTTACATGCATTTGTCTTTTTTCAAAATACACTTGTGTTTTTGCAGGAAATGTACCGTTTACATACAGTCTCTTTCAAAATAAAAGCACAACGACATTACAACTCCACAAATTTAAAAGATTTAAAAGAATTTCCCAGTTTGGGATCAATAAAGTACTATCTTTGTATCTAATTTACTTCTTTTTTTTTTCTCATTCAACAACAAACAAGTGGTTACATATTTGGTTTGGCCAACACACGCACATAGTTGGGTTTTGAAAAAGAGAACAGGGTTTGGCTTTACAATCTTACGGGAAACAAACTCCGGCCTCCTGAGTGAAAGTCAGGGGTTGTTGGACCCATCCACCACCCTCCCTACCTGCCCTACTCAGACTTTCACTGCCTTAACTGTCTTTCTTGTCCTACAGCGTTTCCCCCTGATGTCAACTGGCACCATTAAACAGTAACAGTGACTGGTTGCATATCATGCCGACTTGAAGGGTTGGCTCTTTTCATTGTTGTCTGATGCTTGGAGGCACTGCCCAAGCACCAGATTTCGATGACTTCAGCATGAGACCGGGTTGTTTTTTGCAGACAAGTAATTGTTAATCTCTCACCAGGAGCAGCTTAGAAAATAATCTCAAAATGAGTCTAGTCTTGCAAATAGTGATCCTGCAAGATTTTCAGTCTTTTTAACATCTAGTAGTGTGTGACTATAAACTCACATTGTCTTTAGATGTGAGACGGTGTCAGACCTTATTCTTTTAAACTATTTTTAAAGTCTTAATGTATGGTAGCCATTAACTGTCAGATCTATGTCGTAGTCAGGAGCCACAATCAAATCAGACAAACTAGTGGACAGTAGTAACAGTTGCCTTCTGTACTGTATAGCTGACTGGATTGAACACTGGTAGAGCCCAACACCCACTAAAAGATCTTTGACTTCCCGCTGAGAGTAGAGACACAACTCTTATACCAGTTATATGAGGACCGGATGGCTAACAGCAACAGACCTGGCAGCTCATTCTCCTGCAGTACCCCCCACAGGACTCCTTAGGGGACACAATCGTAAGCCTTCTCCAAGTCCATTAAACACACACAGACTGGATGGGCAAACTCCCATGACCCCCCGCAATAACCCTGCGAGGATCAAGAGCTTTTCCATGACCAGGAGGGAATACGCATTGCTCCTCCTGGATCTAAGGTTCTACAAATTGGTCACGGCCTCCTTTCCAGCACCCTAAAAAAGCTTTCCCAGGGATGTTAAGCAGTGTGGTAGCCCAATAATTAAAGCATACCTTTTTTAAGAAAATTTTCAAGTGTGTCTGTTTCTTCATATTTTGTTTTGAATGTTGAACCTAAAAGTAAAAGTTAGAAAGTAAACCAAAACCAAAGAACATCTCTTTTTCTGTTATTTTGTTTTGTACTTTTTTCTCCACAGTGTGCACGTGCTGTCTGACCCGCAGGGTGCACTTACCTTGCGGGAGCATGCCAATTACATGAAAGTTGGTAAAGCATGGATTTACTTCAGCTGCTCACAGAGAATGTGTTTCAATGAATTGATTTAACTCTGAATTTTAAATGCTGGCATGAGCAGGCCTTACAGCTGTATAGACTGGAGAAGTGTCTCAGCTGAAAGAGTGTTTGAAACATACAGAGCATATGGGTAGATACTGTACAAGAGGATTATGCTGCTTAAGTGTTTTGAGAAGTTTCTATAATCACCTATGAAAATCTGTCACCACTGAAAACCATTGTACCCGATAAGAATTCAAACAGACCACAGCTATAGCTCTCTTTACACGAGGTAACTACACTGTCACCTTTCAGGCCAACAGGGAATGAGACGTGAAAAAAAAAAAAAAAAAAAAAGATTCTTGATACCAGTTCAAAGTCCTGAATGGACAAAGCTAATGGGATATAACGAGAGAGGGAGGTCCACCCCCTGAAAAGCTCTGACACCGAGGGATACTTTCTTGGATGGTGGCACACACAGGTCTGGTGTAGCTCAGCTTTCTGCATATCAGTGTGAGGAAAGGAGAAAGGAATGCGTGCAAGCTGAAACCCCACAGTGCAAACAATAAAAATTTAAATGTAAGTCAGAAAGTAACAAAGATAACATGTTTTTTGTGTGATCAATGATTTATGATTAAGCAGATGTTGGGTGTGGAAATATTTGTTATCCATAAACCCACCAGTAGATGGAGCAAACAAGTTATGTAGTGGAGATAATTAAAATATACAGCATAATTCACACAGACACTGCAAGCCACTGACTGGGAGAGGAGCTTGGAGATACGTAAAGTGTGTGTGTGTGTGTGTGTGTGTGTGTGTGTGTGTGTGTGTGTGTATGCATGCATGTGTAACCCACTCGGCTGCCAAATAAGCGGATGGATCTACTATCTAGATTCTAAGAGGAGAATGGCAGGCTATAGAGTAAAGTACTGTGGCACACTTAATCCTCCCTTATATGATTCACAATGACTTTTTCTAACATACTGTATTATTGTTTATTCTCTCTTTGTCTGTGTTGCTGGAGTTCAGTTATTTGAACAATGAACTGACACATTTTT
The DNA here is from genome assembly GCA_029783705.1 of Chaetodon striatus. NCBI lineage: Eukaryota > Metazoa > Chordata > Actinopteri > Chaetodontiformes > Chaetodontidae > Chaetodon > Chaetodon striatus. The sequence goes on from JAPZEB010027736.1 coordinate 5,218, forward strand.
TAATTTACAGTGATGCACCTTTTTATTCTCTTGTATATCTTTAATCCTTTTTCACACATATTAGGCCTGAAAACAAACTGCCACCGATGAAAGATGACCCATAAAATTTGAACAAGTAGACTCAAATACCCTGCAAACAAGTGAATAATATAGAGTTGACTACATGCCTAGTATGGCTAAGTGAGTTATTCAAAACACCACTTTAGGGTTGCAGGTGGTGCAGTGGTTAGCACTGTCGCCTCATAGCAAAAGGATTCTGGGTTCAAACTGCTGGTTGTCTGAGGCCCGTCTGTGAGGAGTTTCCACATTCTCCTGATGTGTGAGTTTTTTACTGTTTCGCTGGCTTCCTCTCACAGTCTACAGACATGCACCTTAAGCTAAACTGCCTTAGGTTTGAATCTGAGTGTTAATGGCGACCCTGTATAGAAAAGGATAGGCAGTTGTCAACACATTCTACTCCAACCTCGTCACATACTCACATTTGTTCATGGACTTTCCACATCCACATAGGATGTGCAACGTACTCTGCGTGGCTTGTTGACGTCCTGGGGAACCATGTCAACTTAAGCCTGCCACATGCATTGTCTAATTTCAAAATACACTTCTTTTTTTCACAGGAAATGTAGAGTTTGTATACAGTCCCTTTCAAAATAAACACATTATGTTGGTACAACACCATGAATGTAATTTTTTTCCTTCAACAACAAACACTTGTGGTTACATTTGGCCAACACACACACATGGTTAGGTTAGGCTTCCTGAGTGAAAGTTAGTGGTTGTTGGACTCATCCACCACCCCTGCTACCCACCACTTAATTTATGTTCTTGTCCTGCCGCATTTTTCCCTGATGCCACCTGGTGCCATTACACAATGATGCCGACAGCTTTTTTTTGTCAGTGTCTGACACCGGAAGTCACTGACCAAGTGCTTGGATTTGATGACTTCATAGTGAGACAGGGTTGCAGTTACAGATAGTGGGTGGATGGAATACACCAATTGAGCTTTCTTATTTTTTAAACCCAATATAAAACAGAATCAATCATTTACTACTATTGATATGAGACCAAGGAGAGCTAGCAAAAATAATATTCAGGAGAGCTAACCAGTCTCCTGTTTAATTCAATTCAATTTAATACACAAAAAACACAACATAATATTGTCTCTCACTTTTTGCATTTGGCTCTGTCTCAATGACTTCTCTTGAGCTGCTACAACATCCAGTAATAACAGAAAACCCTCAGCCCTGGCTTCCAAGTTATGGTAATGGTAAAGGCAATGGAGAAATGGATTGAGAAATGGACATAATGGATTGATGATAATGATGTCAAAGATCTGGTGAGGGATGTGAAGATGTAGGGATTATGAAGATGAAGACCAAGAGGCAATGGAATGGTGATGTCTAGAGCAGGACACCATTGTGTCCTGAAGTACTGTCTCAAAAGAAAAAAAAAAGGTAGCCTTAACAAACTGTGTAGAAAAATCACTCAGCTGTCCATTTTACTGTTCCCCAGCTCTTTTACCTTTAGAACACCATAACATAGTATGGCAAGCTGAGGTTCACTCATGATCTATGGTGGCACCAGAAGCGGCAGTATTTCACACCCTGGGAGTAAGAATGGGCTGTTAAACCAGGTGTTTAGGTTATCACAAAGGTTTCTATTAAACAATGGCCAGGTAACCTGATTACTTACCTAAATAATAAACACTACAGTGCTAAACTGCCATCTTAACTAATAGCTAACTCACTCGGTTATCAACATGCACACCACTTAAATACAGGGTCGATTGCAATGTAGCTTACTAGTTTTCTTCAGTCTTCCAAAATCTCAGGTTTGCTGATGTTTATTTCTTACTTCTTTCTTACTTAGTTTCTTACTATTTCTTACATCTTTACACAGCTTTTTTCAGCTTCTGTCTAGAGTCAGCTTTTCTTTTCTTTTCTTTTCTTGTCTTTTCTTTTTCACTGCACTACCGCGAGTAGCCACTGGGAAAAATTGGAGCAAGGCTCTAGGGGCCTGGGTACCTTGCAAAGTTACATCAACGAGGGGTGCCAATGGATCATAATAACTGATGGTGGAGTTATTCCGATGAAGTTATGCCTGTCTGGTGACTTAATTTTTAATGACTGCCATGAATACCTTGGCTTCACTTGGTACGGGGAGGGAAGGTGGTTGCATATACTGGAGCGTAATGCATTCACTTCTTTTCTGAATAAATGGATTATTATCACAGAATAATGAGAAGTGGTTTGATGGAAAAAAAATAGCTCTGCTTTTCTTAATTAACAAGATAATATTGTTATAATTTTTTTTTTTTTTCCCCTAAATTTATGAAATAGTAGTCTCCTTAATTTAGAAAAACAGGGCAATAATGATTTCCCCCCCAAAAAAACTTTTCTCTGAATTCTGACAGAATAAACTTTTTAATTCAGAAAAATACTTTTTTTTTTTCCCAAACTGAAAGCAACACACTTTCCTATGCATCACATGGATGACTGGTGCCAGAAAAAGAGGATGGAGGGTTGCTGATGAATTATTGTTTCTATCAATTATTTTTTTCTGTAATGACATTTTTATGAGGGCTGCTGTCAAGCATTAGCTCTCTTACAATGCTCGTATGATGATACTGACTCATCCTCTTATAATCCTCTCATAATCTAAAAATGTTCTGGACAAATGGAATTATTCCCTTGGTTCACTGTGTTTGTGGTTTGGCACCTGCAACTCTTCAAACAGCTCTTAGCTGTGTAAAAATTATATGTCCACAAAATTTGATTAAAAATGTCCAAATTTAGATTCAGACCTTGGTTAAAACTGAATTAACATATGTTACTATCACTTGTGGCTGCTTTACAATAAAAGCAAAATGAATGAAGGTCAGGATTTGAGAAGATACTTATATAATGGGGAGAGACTGTGTTTTGTTTAAAAGGTAAACTTTTTTGTCTAATGCTTCAAGTCAGAGAGAGATCATGATCATGATCTTTCCCCAAACTTTTTCTGTGAGTGCCTACACAAAGCCATAAAAGGTTTAGTCATGCTTTAATTGAACTGATGTTGTATTACTAAAGTGGTTACTGCAGGAAAACAAAGAAACTATACATTGTTAGGGACTCTGTAGAGACATTCTCTTTCACTAACCAAACCCAACATTTTCTCATTATGTTAAAACAAAATGTAACCCAGATGGCCTTATTTTTTTCCTTCAAAACATACTTGCCGTTGCACATTAGTAAATAAATTGTAAGAGACGGGGTTGGATTTTTTCTGTTTGCCCAATTTAGTTTATGTTAGGCAACTAAGAGACAACATGCTTTGTGTCCAAAGCTAGAGTCAGATGCCTCTAATTCTCATGCACCAGCCTAATTATCACTGTACAAAGTTAGTCACACCAATTTCAGCTTTGGCACTGGATGTAACATATATCTCAATATTGGCTTAATTGCTTAAATGGGTTTATTGTACAATACATCTTTTGATGCACCTGGACAAATCATCAGTGATGTTACCTGTAGTAGTATAGGGTAGTGTGTCATGTCTTTCAACAAGCAGACACCCTCGCCTGGCAACTCAGCTGGGGTTGATCAAGCCATTAGGAACTCCTAATCCCCAGCCACCTTGAGGCCATTTCAGCTGCCACAGTGACAGACATGATAGCTATCGGCCTGCAGGTCCCTATGATATTTAGTGAGTTGTAGACGCTGCAGAGGGACTGTTCTGCAAACCCTCAACATCCCACCACGATGGGCTGTAGTGTAAAGAAGAAACTATTGATTTACTTTCCTTTCTGCAGTACCAGCAATCTTAGCTTGCCAGTTTAAAGTTCACAAATCAGTGGTTTGCAGTGTTTAACTCCACCTTCTATTATCAGCTCAGCTGACTTGGATGCCAGCTATGGCAGTACCAAAAACATTTCAGAAACTATCCTCTACCTTTGCTAATGGAAAATCAAAAAACAGTGAGTCAAGCTGAGTAGAGCCATGCTATACCATACATTACTTTGTAAGGTATATCACTTGGTGAAGGAGCTGAGCTTGATCTTGCCTTATTGCTGACCTCCTGGATTTCCTTATGGCAAGCCCCCCTCTCTCAGTAGGAGTTTGTGTTGATAGATTGATCAAGGCCTTGTGGTGGCCCAAGTGTTGCTCCCCGGATGTATTGCTGAAGGGTTCTCCGAGATAATGATCAATCTTAGCTGTAGCCCAAATAAGATAGCCGCTGCACTTTTGCCATAGCAACTGTTTTGTAAACCCAAACTAGTTAGCTAGAAAGGCAGTCCACTTCCTTGCCATCTTCTTCCTTTGGAGAAGATGGCAAGGAAGGAAAAGAGGATTGTCATAAGCTTCTTGCAGAGGATGCTGCGTAGTTTTAAGAGTGCTCTTCTCTGCTCTTCGCTCACCTTCTGGGGCCAAAGCCTGATGCTCTTGAGCTCCTGCCTGTGCCGGTGGCTTTCAACTGCTTGGGGGGCACTGATGTTTATCATCTTGAGGTGCCTATCAGCATCACCCTTGGCAGATGCTTCCAAGATGGAACCTTTATCAAACTAGAGCCACTCTTACTTTCTGACTTGGTACCACTTTAGCAGACCGTGTTTTGCTTGGGACTTAGTCTTGCGTCACTTGGAGGTTCCAAGCACTATAGGATGACTCCAGGCCTGGCTCTTTTTTTTATCTCATCAGGAGTGTCTCCTGATCGCTGTGACGCTTGAGCTGTCTGCATGCATTTTGTCTTTGCGTGGTGGATTTTTAAGCCACATGGGCTCTTGCAAACTTTACCACAGATGCATTCTGCATTCTGCATTGTATTTCCATTGTCGTATACCATTGTCCTCGAGTCTGTTCTGTCCATTCCACTGAGATATTCCTCTTCCCTCTTGGGGGTAAATTCTCCATAGGTTGATCTATAGCTTTCTGTGGGGTTTTCAACCCTAACTGCCCTGGTTCTTGTGACTAATCTGTCCTTTGTGGTCAACCATTCCGATCCTGGTAGTCACTGGTTGATCCAGTCATAAACTTTATACAAAAGATCTTGTGATGTACCTGAGGGTCATCTGCTGCGTTTAAATAGGTAGTTGTAAACTGTTTCTGCAAACAACCAAAGCGTTTTTACAAAAAAAAAAACTTAAAGGGAGAGATTCTCAGATATGTTAGTTTAGTAATGTGTCCTCCAGTTGCTATTGCTTACTTACTGTCAGGCTTTGACTGAAAATGAAGCAGTTATAACTGATAATCAAACAACTACTATCTGTTTACTGCTGCATTATTTTTAAATAAAGATTTTTAATAAAAACACTTAATCATTCATCTTATTAGGAGTATTTTTACATATACGTAAAAGTTGCCTCACCCAAATTTTGCATTATTTATAGACATCTTTCCCAATTTTTATTGCACATACGCATGCATACGAATAAAATTGTATTTTCACTTGAATATTTTTGTGTAACCCCATCAACTTCAGGTCACCACATAACATCATTTTAAAAAATGGGTCTTCAGAAAAAGTTTCAAAAACCTACTGCTATAATCTATAATTAAGCAACACACAATGCACCAATTCTGTCAGCAAATGTAAAGACTGAACCCAAATGAGAAGCAGTGAAAATAGCAACACAGACTGCAGTGTGTGTGTGTGTGTGTGTGTGTGTGTGTGTGAGAGAGAGAGAGACTGAGTGTGAGTGTACACTGAGAGAGATGTGAAAAACAACAGCAGGACCTGATTCATTTGCTTTAATAAGAACAATTTCAAAGTACATCAAATTGTCACAGTCACACAGGATAACTATAAACCATATATTTCAGATATTTATTTGAAGATTTGGACATTTATAGAAATGTACAAATCAATTTAATAATGAAATGCAGGATGTGTTTGTGTGTATGTGTGTGACCCATCAAACAGCGCATCAGAGCTCTGTCATTCACTAGCTGCCTCCTCAGTGTGACACATCCCTCTAATCATCTCCCTCCATGAAGCAGGTAGGAATTATTTTTAAATGAATGTGCCAAATTACAAGCAAAAGCCCAGGAGAACCCTGATGGGTGATGCCTGCACAGCCTCTACACAATTACCAAAGTTAACAAGCCAGGAAATTCTGAATCTGTGCCTGGAAACAACATTTAAGACGTGCTATTAAATCCAACATCAAACACTGTCAAAGCTAAAGAGTTTACGCTCACTATTAAGATAATAACCTATGAGGAATCATGTGATCTGTCCATCCTGTCTTCACAGGCAGTAACAGACATCTGAACACTCTGATTCTCATGTATTTCAAAATGTGTTGCTGTATATCTGCAAATTACTGTCATGGTGTGAAAATTGTGAATGTTCAAAAAGTCAGCTGCTCAGAAATAATACAGCTTTATTTTCAAGCTCAATGGCATTGGATTTTTCTTTTTCTTTTCCTTTTCTTTACTTTATTTATTTATTTATTTTTTGTATTCAGATGGCCTGAGTGGTTTTATCCTAAAATATTTTGACAAGATCCTGTACAAACAATGTATATACAT
>JAPZEB010027802.1:0-11726 GCA_029783705.1 Chaetodon striatus
AGTAGATCTGTCACTGCACACACCTGCAGCTCCCCAGTGTTAACTGAAGAGCTCCAAGCTGCCGTCCCTCTCTGTCTGTTTTGTGTTTTTCCTTTAGGGTCTTGCAGGCGATGTCACAAGATTGTGAGATGAGTTTTATTTTTTAAAGGAGGGTTGGTTTTAGTTTGCCCGGTTTGATATATGGTGTTGGTTTAACCTCCGATTATTGACCCAGGTGTCACAGTGCATGCAATGTATGATAATGAAGATTTATGTAACACAGATAGGCATGCTGTGGATACATTCAAGCCTACAAAGCACACAAACTGAGCTGACAACCTTTATGCATTGATGCACACACACTGTCAATACATAACCTTCAGTAGCCTCTTTACACCCAGGCAATATTATGGTCATTGATTCTGTATGGAAGATGGCCCTCATTCACCAACCAATCAACCTCATGAGGAATTGCTTCAGATTTTACCATTCAGCAGTTTTTTTCTTATCTGGGATTTGTTCTTATGAGAACATCATCTACACACTTAGGAGCACTTACACACATTTGAGTCCTGACATGTTTGTGCTAAATATTTGGCTGTTGAGTTTTCTTCAGTTTTTCAGTTGTATAATATTATGTTGTTCACGCGTGAGGGTAGAATGTAGTATGAGATGGATTGGCGGGTTTGGTATGGATACAAGCGGCTGAAATGAGTTTCCTCAGTGGGGTGTCTGGGCTCCTTCACGTCTTACGGTGTCAGTTGAGGTAGTTCACGCATCTGATTAGGATGCTTGATTAGGATGATCTTAATCAACAGGCCTGTATTTGGGACAGGCCTTTAATTCCTTTCACACAAAACTGTTGTTCAGCAAAGATGGGAAATACAATCAAATTAGTTTTTTAAACCAGTATGAAATTACTTGTATAAAAATTAGGCTTGAGGTATTATATCAATTATGAATCATTCGTTTGATCTAGCTCCGCAAAGACAGCACATCAGAGAGAGTTATGGCGCTGGAGCATTACAGCACACTGACACAACACCACTTTATCCTGTTAAAACAATACTCACAGCTTGGATGAATTTTTATGAAAAACCCTTTTGATTCTTTTGATCTGAGGACCCTTACGGACTAAAGGAATATGAATAATTTGGAGGGTAATCGAGTAATGGACTCATAATTTTAGGTAGAGATAGAACTTCTATCAAATAAATTAACTGCTTGGCAATCAGACCAGGCATCTAATTAAGACAGGCGTTTATTTGTTAACTTGTGGAACCACACCAGGCTAGTAATGGGGACTGGGCGTTTAATTGGGACTAGGGTTTTAATTCAAGTTTTACGGTATTTACTGCTGCTACAAGATGTTGCAGATCGTGTTACTGAGGAGAGAGCACATCTTTCAGGTCCATGTACATCAATTACATCTATCATCTATCAGAAAGTGACAAGTGCAAACCTGTCCCCCTCCAGTGGTCAGAGTCTCTTCTCGGTTTTTGGCAATATTTTTATGCCTCCATACCGGCAACAGTTGTGGCCGGAGGCGTTATGTTTTCAGGTTGTCCGTCTGTCTGTACGTCTGTTCCCTTCTTGTGAATGCGATATCTAAAGAACATCTCGAGGGAATTCCTTCAAATTTGGCACAAACATCCATTTGGACTCAGTGATGGACTGATTAGATGTTGGAAGGTAATGGTCAAGGTCCCTGTGACCTTACGTCTATCTCATTCTCGTGAACGTGATATCTTAAGAACGCCTTAAGGGAAGTTCCTCATATTTGGCACAAACGTCCACTTGGACTTAACGATGAACTGATTAGATTTTGCTTGTCAAAGGTGAGTGTAACTCATGAAACATGTTTTTGGCTACAACTCAAGAATTTAAATGCTAATTATGACAAAATTTCACACAAATATCTTAAAGGATAAAATGATGTGGTGATGACATTTTATATCAATGTTTATATTTAGGTCAAACTTTAACTTCACTGTGACATCATAATGTTCTGCACAAACACCTTTCTGGCCATTATTCAACACCATAACTCAAACCTTTTTTTTTCCGTTGTTCTCCCTTCTCTGGATACAGCACTCATTGTAATGTAATACATCTTTATTTGTGTTATTTTATATTCTCCTTTGACACTACTAAATATGACAGCCTATTTGGCACTTCCTGCAGGATTATCTCTACTTCAGAAATGTTTTAGTTTTGTGTCATGTTTGGAGTTCGCTGCTTCACCTGTTTTAGACTTTTGTTTGGGAATTCTGGACTTAATTCTCTCAAACTTTCTTTTCAGTTTGTGTGTGCACACACAGCAAACTGGCACATGCTTTCAATTTATGAGAAAAAAATTCTGAGGTCGCGAATATGACACAGACTTTTCTTAGGACCTTTTTTAAGAACAAATTTAAGAAAAAAAAATACAAAGATATTGGTTAGTGTTCCTTACAGCTTTATGATTCAGTTTTTAAAAAAAAATATATTTAACTTGTGTCTTATTATCATTTATTTGGCGATTTTATACAAGCATGCCAACTTAAAATTCATGTAATTTAGAAACAGTCACTTGGCGCTAATCTCACCCCTTTGCCTATCATGCCGACACAGGCAGCTCGACACGACACAGCTCACATGAAGTGGCTCCTATTCTTGTCTCAGCTGACTGGACGTGTTTCCTCAGGAGGCCACTTATCGTGTTTGCCTTCACATTCCTGACCCAAAAAATACAACAAGGAGGCAGAAATACGAAGCAGAAGTGTGGCGCTGCACCTTTTTTTTTTCTACAGGCAGATACAATGCTTTAAATAAAACATGTTTTAAATGGTTATTGGACTGCTCAGATGCCACTGAGCTGTTCTTCGGGGGGGTTTATATTGAGAGGTTTTGAATTCATGTCACAAAATCTTTGTCTGTAAATATTTCCATACTCTTTATTTAAGGAGTACTCCAGCAATTTAATTTTAATGATGTTGGAGGAAAACATTGAAATTATTTTTCTATTCTTGCTTTTATGTTTGATTCCAACCTGGTCTCACTCTGATGTCATCGAATACTGGCGTCAGACACCCACGAAAAAAGCTGTCCTTTCATGTCGGCATGTCACGAGCCAATGCAGACGGACAACAACATAAATTAAGGCTTCGTTTTTTTTGTCTCTGCGACTTAACGACCAATGAAATCTTGCCAACCAACGACCTTTCTGGTCAACTAACATTTGGTTGACTATTAGGGGGCAGCCCTAATAAGTCCTGTCAGGTGGTAGTGGCCCATCATGCTGCTCCAGGTACTGGGATCTATTATCCAAACAGTTACCATGACTCGGTCCAAAGGTAATGAAATCTGCCTTTTGGCTCCTTTAAAACTCACAATCAACACTTTATATCTTATATAAACTAAAGTGTTAAAATGACAAGTTGTGGTGTTACAGGAGCCGGTGTGTCGGACTATTTCTTGGCAGGAAGCAGTGACTTCCTCCCTCTTTTTTACACTCATCCACCAATCATCTGAGGAGCATCATCATTTTTGAAACTCATAAAGTTCAGTTGCATTTGACTCCGTCCTATGATCTGGGTGACTGAGAATCATCATAGACACTTTGATAGTTCTTTTCTTCCTCTGCACGTTTTGGAAACGAGTCGCACATGTCCTCTGCTGCTCTATGTCAGTTGAAGTTAACTTTAGTAAGACTTTGATTGATTTCTTATTACTTTTCAAAGAGAAGTTCTATATGAGACAGCACCCAGTTGCAATTGTGCTTCACTGGATCAAAGTGTGGTAACACTCCTGTACAGTCAGCCAGAGCAGCTCTGTAGGACATGGGATTTAAGTGCCTTGGTAAAGGGCATGCCAGTGATTCATCCACACCTCTGAGGGCTGTATATGAACTGACTTCAAGCTGAGCACAGCTTCTGTTCTCTATAAGGAAAATGATGACTTTTGGACGCCAACTTTCAGCCACAGTAGGTGAATATAATTTCCTTTAAAACCTAATTGAATAATGTATTACTTTAAGAATTCAAGCTGACCACAGCCACTGTGCTCTATGATGAAGGAAACCTTTACTAGCCACCTTCCATGTCCACATAAAGCAAATATTTGATACTGAAAGGAGCGGTTTAGGATTTAGTGGCATCTGGCGGTAAGGACTGCAGATTACAACCAGCTGAAACTTCCTGTGTGCCAAGTGTGAAGTCCCGGTTAGAATTCCTTCTGTGTTCATTGGTCAGGAGGTTTTAACCGGGAGCCGAATTATCCACAGAGGTCTCTTCCTCCCCAAAACAAACAGACCCAGGGATTTAAATCAGTAAAAACACTGAGTTAAGCAGTTTCACGTTACATATCAATGTTTTTTAGATACTGTTTGGCATGTCAGAGAAGGCCGCTAGCCTAGCACCTGCTAATCTGTGCTCACCTTTTTTCTCTGATAACTTAAGATCCAGACGTTCAAGAGGTTTTTACCAGGAGCTGAATTATCCGCAGAGGTCTCTTCCTCACCAAAACAGACAGACCAAGTGATCAAAACCAGTCAAAACACTGAATAAAGTAGTTTCATGTTACAAATCAATGTTTCTCTGACACTGTTCAGCTCATTGCAGACAGGCTGCTAGCCCAGCACCCGCTAATGTGCGCTCATCTTCTTCTCTCGTATCTTAAGATCCAGACATTCAGGAGGTTTTTATTAGGAACCAAATTATCCACAAAGGTCTCTTCCTCATGAAAACAAACAGACACAGTAATTTAAACAAGTGAAAAGACTGAATAAAGCAGTTTCATGTTAAAAATCAGTGGTTTTTTAATGCTGTTTGGCTCATTGCGGAGGGGCTGCTAACTCCGATGGGAGCCAGTGTTTGGTTTGTCTGTTTTGGTCTACTGTGGATTCAAGATTCAAGATTCAAGATCAACTTTATCGTCCCCCAGAGTGGGATATACAATACACAACATAGTACATAGACAACACACAAAAGATAAATGAATTAATAACATCAAATGCTAAAAATACCTCTGCAAATATATGAATCAGCAAATCATCATAATGCAATGCCAGATCTGGCTTTATCTGCCATTGTTTTAAAGCTTTATAGACAGAGGTATGAATAAATTCTTTAATCTGTTCAGTCTGTAATGAGGCACTCAAAATCTCCTACCAGAGGGCAGCAGCTCGCACTCTGTATGCAGAACATGAGAGTCACTGATGATCTTATTAGCTTGACTTAGAGTAGCCTGTTCAAAAATAGACTGCGTGGAAATGTGCTCTTTGACACCTACTATTTTCCATGTAGCATTAATCAATCAGAACTAGTTTGTTTAATTAACTGCACAGAGTTGTTCCTGGACCCAGCTGTGATACTGTTCCTGATTAAGCTCTCTAAGACTACCTGATAAACAACAATAATACGTTTTTAACCAACACCATGAACTCTCAAACGAAATGCAGGAACCATTGTTGTAATCTGCTACAGAGACTTTAGAAGGTGGTCGTCCTCACACCATTTCACAAACCTTTAAATCTCCAAGAAGTAGTCAGATGGGTCGCAGCTCTTTTTCAGTAGAGCTAAGATTGCAGTGTCGTCCGAGAATTTAATGATGTGATTTCTGGGATTAAAACTTCTGCACTCATCACCATATAAAGTGAACAGGTCAGGTGAACTGACACGGCCCTGGCAAGCTCCCGTACTCAGAGGTCTAGGTTCAGATAGAGATCCATTGACATTGACCTGCTGTTTACGATTTGTTAAAAATGAATGATGCGATTTAATAATAGGAGAATGAACTTTTAAGTCGTTCAGCCTTTTAATTAAAAGATGTAGCTGCAGTGTATTAAAAGCTGAGATAAAATCAACAAATAAAAGGCATGCATATGAGGTAGAATCCTCTAAGTGCCTGTTAATAAAATGTATCATGACTATATCGGTTCAATCTCTTCTTCTGTTACTACTATATGCAAACTGAAAGGACAACTGACCTCTGTCCTCACTAGGCTGATCATAATTTTCTCGAGACACTGCAATTCAAGGAAAGTAAGAGCAACTGGACGGTAGTCACGGCTGCGCAACATGCCACACCCCGTGGACGAGTACCTGCTCCCTATGTAGATACAAGCGCCTCATTCTAAGGTAATGATAACAACCATTTTCGTAACAGCTTATCCTCTTGAGGGTCGCGTGGGGATTGGAGCCTGTCCCAGCTGACATTGGGCGAGAGGCGGGGCACACCTTGGACAGGTCGCCAGACTATCACAGGGCTGACACATAGAGACAGACAGCCGTTCACACTCACATTCACACCTACGGTCAATTTAGAGTCACCAATTAACCTGCATGTCTTTGGACTATGGGAGGAAGCCGGAGTACCCAGAGAAAACTTACAGTGACACAGGTGAACATGGGCTTGCTTCTGGGATTGAACCAGGAACCCTCTTCCTGTGAGGCAACAAACCACTACACTACCGTGCCGCCCTAACAAAAACATGACCGTTTTTATTTTCAGGTGATTATACACTGAAGGAAATATACCTATATGTATTTTATTCTATTTCTGCCAATATAAACCCCTAAATCATACACTCTGGATCTTTAAAAGAAAATCAGCAATAACAATCAATAATAACGAACCATGCTTGTGCCAGTCATTTTACTCATTCAGCACTTCATTTTCCATGTGCTGTTTTTTCCTTTCACCTCTCCATACCGCATCTTATTCCAGAGGAATGTTTTAATTAACATGCCATAGTGTAACAACAGCTAGCATGAGGCGGTATTAGAGCTAATATACAAAATTAGTATAATTTTCAGTGCCCAGGGATGACTTCACATCGCATTGACGATGCTGAGATTTGAATACATGAATAGCTGTTGCAGATCAGGAAATAATTAAGCGCACCGTACAGGCATGTGGATGCATATATACACACAGTGATTTTAAAAAAGAAATAAAGCTTTAATAGATGTGATAGGTGCAGAGATGATTGAGCTAAATTAGCACGAAAGTCACTGCTGAGAATTGTTCACCCCATGACCGTCGCTTCTATGAGCAATTATCCCACCGCACTACACTTTCAACATGCGGCACGCAACACGATTAGATGGCATGACATGTACACTTAATCCATCCTAACTCAGTTTTAATTGAACTGCGGCAGTAAGAGGACATTTTCACCTCTCATCAGGCACAGTGAGAATTGAATGTGTTCAGAGTGACCCAGGCATCACCCTGCTGACACGCAATCTTCGCTGATATTCCCAGCAGTGTTTTTTTACTGTTTGTTAGGATTTGTTGCTACAGACCTCCTCAGGCAACAGTGTCATGTGTCTGTTTCATATCCTGGATCCCGTTACTGGATGTTGTAAAGGACAGCAAATATTGATCCTTCTTCTGTGGTACACGGCGGCGCTCACATCTCAAACAGGTCTTTGTTTCAGATAAGGTAGCATCAGTGAGAAAGGTCAACAAAATGTTGTCAAAAGAGCAACAGATAAGAGAATCTTATACGTCAGGCCATCTTAAATCCCTGACCGGACTTATATTAAAACATTACATAACTAGTTAGATTTATTATGCTTCTGCCACAGTCTGAAAAAAAAAAGATTTAAGGAGGGCTCAATACTTCACTCATAACTGTTCCTGCCTGCTGAAAGGAGACCCAAAGGCAACTGTATAAATTATGCTATAATAACTATAAAAAAGTTTGACATCAAAAATCAATCTTTCATAAATCTCTAAATAGTTAGTGATAAAATTCCCAATAGACTTCTAAACTGACTTTGTAGTTCAAAGGAAGTTTGTGTGCCAAATGAGCGCAATACTTTATAAAAAAGGGAACAAAATCTTTACTGTGCTGGAGTAGGCAGAAACAAAAAACAGCAGAATATGAAAATACACCCTCCTCCTGCAGCTCTCCCCTCTCTGTCCTAAGCCCCTCTTACCAGGCGACCAAAGGCAAAAGCATGCACTCCATACACTAACCCAGTCTTTCCCGTATATTGATTTCTTTAATCTTTTTTTCATTGAAGAGCTAAGTGCAGTGCATTCACTCAGCCCCTCCTTGTACCACTCTCTCTTATTATCAGACCACAATCAGGCAGGAATTAGCTAGCAAGCCACCCCACGGTCCCTTCACCTTGCTCCCTACCTCTGTGGACTGCTTTGCTGTGAGAAGAGTGGGCAACGGCTCTGGAGCCAGACCTTCAGTCAGAAGCTGTAGTGGGCAAACCCCCTGGTGTTGGGTGGCCACCAGCAGCATCAGTTCTAACCTGTGTAATGGCAGCAACAGAAAGTTTGGCAGGGAGTCTGCGCTATCTGGTCCCCAAGAGCTGGAGTTTGTGCTGGCTGGATTCAGGTTGCTGCAGTCGTTGACTGGCGGTCCATTTATGGAACTGCTGCCAGCTCTCCTCCCAGCGAGGTGGTCTTTAGCAGCAGGGATTGAAGTGGAGGACACACTGTGATTGGAGTCTCTAGCTAATGTTAGCTACATAAGCTGGAACTTGCTTTGTTGATATTGACACGTGTTCTGTTTCATGTATTGTCAGACACTCCCTCAGACTCTCTTTTTGATAAGTCCATCTTCCTTTTTTGTGTTGCTTTGAAGTGAAGGTTGCCAATGGTGGAATAGCAACTTACTCAGCAGGATTCTCCGCCATTTAATCAGACTTTCACCATCTGGGATGGGCACACATATCTGCATTTGTAGAACAGCAAATAGGAACGTCCCATCTCTGAAATGATCCTGTCACAGTCTGAAAAGAGAGCCAAAGGGGAGTGTAAAAGTCTATTTGGGCAAAAATCCACTTGATTTACAATATGCTCAAAGTTTATAATTGGATTTTTGCCCAAAATTCTATTCTTCCAGTTAACCTACCCCCCGAGCATTTCCAAGTGGCATTATTGTGGCATTGCTGTTGCAAAGACAGTTGTTCTGATGTCCACCATTTCCACCACTGGGGATAACAACAGCAAGTACTTACTACTACATAGCCACTCGGATGGCCCACTCTACCTCTGAGCCATAGCTGACCATTTAGCTATTTATTTGGGGATTTATTTTACCAGTTAAATAAATAATGTCAGGAAACAAGCACCATGCTTACAATGTTATAGATTTTATTGAAGTATTAACAACTGAAACACCCTGCAAAAGGTCAAACACAAACATATAGGTACATATGTGTGTGTTTCCGACAGAAACATGCCATAAACCAGAAATTAATGACTTTGTAGACTTTACAAAATGTTGGGGTCATCTAATAATAATAAAAAAAATCACTTTAGGCCCTGACTTTTCACAGCCATACTATTGTACTATTTCCACTGATCTGCACTCAGCTGCTGAGAGACGTACTGACAGAAACACACCCCTCCCTCCAGGTGACCAGTGGAGCTGGGCTGGGGAAAGGGAAAGTGTCTTTTAGCAAGGCAGCAGGCGTAGCCTGATGAGAAGAAGCTCAGAGCTCTTTGAAACATCACCTCAGCACCCTCCTGCTCAGAAAATGTCTCTGCAAACTCATGTTTGCAACCCTCCAGAGAAACATACACCAGATAGATTTTTGAATTGGATAGACAGCCCATTAACACCTTCTCCTCACAGAGGATTATGTTTGCCTGGCCTATAGCTCTCTGCATTTCTCTCATGATGTACTTCTTATCATCATTCATCCAGAGACCAATCTGAATAATCAATCCTATTGGAACTCCAGAAAAACTAGCAATAATGAGCACGCATTGTCCTGTAGTGAATTTGTTTATCAAAGGGTTGAACTGAAAAACGTCAAGTATCATAAATGTAGAAAATGTTGCCAAGAGTAAAAAAAATATTACACCTGCAATGTAGATCAGTACTCTGAGCCAGAGTGGGCGCAACCACACTTTATTTTGAGAGACGCTGTTGATTATCCTCACAGCCTCTCTGTACTTCTCTTGGTCCTCGATGATCAGACGCAGTTGATCTGGCACCTCCATGTCACTGAACTGACCACAGTCCCATTTGTTGAGTCCCTCATCATTGACAGCAGTCAGAGGCTGCAGGGCCTTCCCGTTGTAGATAGAGGGAGGCTGGAAGGGCATCACAGTGGACCCTTGAAGCTGCTGGTTGGGGGTGCAGAGCACCTTGAGCAGCTTATTCTTAAAGTCAGGGTCGCTGGCCTCCAGGTAGGTGAGGTGGCAGAGGTGGAGAGGAACAGAGACTCCTGGCTCCAGCAGCACTGGGACGATGGGTTTCCTCTCCAGACAGTCTCTGAACAGAGACATGTTGGCCTCCAGGAGACACCATCGGCTCCTCACAAACTCTGGGCTGAGAACCAGCAGGACCTTCTGGCTCTCCTGGATGCAGTCCGACATGTTTTCCAACACGGTGCGGCCGGGAGTGAAGTCACGCTCATGGTAGCAGACCTGCAGGCCGCAGGACTCCAGCTGGTCGATGAGGGAGTGGGTCCACTGGTAGTCAGTGCTGCTGTAGCTGATGAAGACATGGTAACACTCACCATCTCTCAGTGTGGGAGGAACATATACAGAGGGAGACAGTGGGACAGCCGGCTGTGGCTGAGTGTCTGCAGTCTCAAGTGAATTCATGGCCTCCATTATCTATAAAAAAACACTTGACAGAAAAGAAAATATGATCTAGAAATGTAGGTATCTTTTTCAAAGATTTCATATGGTCATTTTTTATGATAATAATATGAATTCATTTTATTTATTTGTACCTTTCAAAGCACTCTAGGACACCCTGAACTTTTGTTAGCATAGCTCCCCGTGTCATTAAAAGTGTCCATTTCTCACAGGTTGTCCCTTTCTCATGACATTCAGGGGCACATTTATGTCTTGTCCAGTCTATTTACATTACAAATACAGTCAAATTGAAAACAGATATGAGCTACTACATGTCATCCTGATATTCCCACATATGATATGGAGCAAAGGATTTTTCAACAGTTTTATTTTTGTGGCAAACATGAATTCTGTCATTCAAATGATCACAAATGACACAATTTATTTTAGATATAGCAACACCCAAATCTAAACAGTGTGATTTAACATCACTCATGGCAGAATAAACAGTATTCAAAGAACTCCGTGCTGCTCCAAATATACAGTAAGCAGCCGACTTGTGTATATAGAAGTAATCAGATAAGCTAAAACCCCAAGTAACTCAGAGTTAGAAGGATCCATGATATTTAAAAAAAACATGAAATGTCTACAAAACAGACTAACATGTTCATCAGTGAAGTAAATCCATGAAAAAAAAACATCTTTGAGGACATGTTAGTTTTCATAGCTGCATTGATTTTGCTGGAAAGAACAACAGAATCCAACTGCTGTTTGTAAAACTGAACACTATAATCACACTAAAAGGACAACAAACAGTACACAGTAATGTACATTCATACCTGTTCATGATACAGTCAAATCAAGCAAATAAAATGAAGAGTGATCGCGCTGTGTGCATGAGCAAGAACGTGAAGTAAACCCAGGAAACACAGGATAAAAAACATCCTGACTGTTCCACTCCAGTCTGTTAAAGGGACAGCGTCCTTTCTGATGTCTGAGGGGCTTCTAAAATAAATGAAGTAACTGTGCCTTTAATGGCTCTCAGTGGCTCTGTTAGCTCAGACAGTTCATGTTGACTGGGTGAGTTTTTACCACATACTAGAGACACACATGTGGACACTGCTATTCCCACTGATCTGCACTCAGCTGCTGAGAGACGTACTGACAGAAACACACCCCTCCCTCCAGGTGACCAGTGGAGCTGG
>JAPZEB010027963.1:0-11718 GCA_029783705.1 Chaetodon striatus
CACAACATTTAGCTCCAAATCCACAAAACCAGCCTGAAAATGAAGGAAATCTGAAACGATTGCATTAAAGTCAATGGAGCACAGCTGTGATGTTGTCGGACCCTGTTCTGAGCCGGCCCGATGCTACATTATGGTTGTCCAGTCTGCGTCCGGAGGCAGAACTTAGTGAAGGGTCCATTATAGGGATGCACTGATATGTTGTTTTTTTTTTAAAACCGATGCCGATACAATAAGTGATAACTTCACATTTTTGTATTTTAAAAAAGAAGTGCATAACCTTTAGTTTATGTATACCTAGAGTAAGAAAGGCAAAGAAGGCTGTTTGATATTCCATAGCCATGATCTAACCAAATAAAAACCGACATCCCTTTTGCTAACACAACAAAAATGAACAGTTCAGACTCTTCCATACCTGCCAACATTAGGCTGTGAAAAAGAGGGAAAACTACTATCAAATGACCTACCCTTAACGAGTAAAAGACGTCCACACCGAGGCACGTTTTGCCCTCTAGACAGCATGCTGCAGTTGTTCTTCTTCTCTGTGTTCATTAACGGCTGGCAAACTGAGTTTAAAGGTAGATGTACCCTCACCCAGTGTGTTGTAGATGCTGCCTTGTTAAGTAAATGAAAGCAGTCTGACTCCATATTATCGGCACAAGTTATCAGCTATGATTTAAATTATCGGAATAATGCATAATTTTAAAAATGTCCTATTATTAGCTGATAATTAAAATCCTGCTACCACCACCTAGAAATGTTATCAAAATCAAACCAGCTGCGTCTTTTCCTGACCTAGAAAAGCTTATTCATGCTTTTGTATTCTTGCGCCTTGACTACTGTAATGCATTGTTTACATGCCTCAGTAAATCTTCAGTTGCTTGGCTTCAACTAGTGCAGAATGCTGCAGCTTGTATTTTAACTGGGACAAGTCGTGGACAAATATCACCCCAATTCTTGCCTCCCTCCACTGGTTGCCAGTTGACTTCAGAACTGATTTTAGGATTATTTTCCTAACTTTCAAAGCTTAACATGGTTACGCGCCGAGTTATATAGCTGAGCTTCTGACTACCTATGCTCCAACTTGGGACCTGAGATCCTCAAGCCTACTCTCACTAGTCGTTCCTAGATCAAGACTGGTAACTAAAGGTGCCAAACTTTTGAACAAAGCCCTGAAGCTCTGGAATTCTCAGCCTGAGGAGATTAGGCCAGTTAGTTTACTGCTGAAAACGTATTTTTATAGGAAAGCTTTGCCTTTTAATGCCTGATTTGTACTTTTGTAATTTGTATCGTTTGGGTTTTATTTCCTTTGTATTGTTTTGTTGTCTTATTTCTATGCACTTTGTGACGCACTTTGTAACCTTGTTTAGATATGCACTATACAAATAAATATCATTATTATTGTTATTATAATTCATTGGCTCAATTACTGAGGTTCAGGGACAATTTTGTCTAAATGTTTATTCAACATAAAAGGTGACTTTTTTCTCTTGTGGTGGAGACGAGGGTAGAACAGAACTGGAAAATACCTGGCATTTGTTGATGGGTTTTTGGCAATTATGTTTTTTTTTTTACACTCTGCTTGTGGGTGCCTTTTTTGCATAAAATATACCAAGCCTTACATGCTTTGCCTTATTCCGGTTTCAGCCGTGCCACAAAATCTTAGTTAATTAGCCGGTTTTGGTTGAATTTGCACTTCGCCATGTCATCCAGAGAACACTCACAGCATACTAGCTGACAGGAGATCCTCTGCTCTGAGCATCCCGGCCGAAAATAAAATATGTGTGTTGTTAAGTTCGGCTATGAGAGACATTCGATAAATATTTTTTTTCTAAACTGGATGACAGATTTTCCACAGCACCATTAGAAAAAGAAAATTCAGAAAATCTTACTTATTATATCTTAGCATTTTTAAGACTTTTGAAATATTGATTCCAGATATTTTAATACCAATTACCGCCTTTTTTAAATAAACAAATTCAATGCCTTTGAAGAATTTTTAAGGACCTAGAGGAGCCCTGTTCTCTTAAAGATGCAGTGAAATGGCAGTTTGAGCTTTGTTTTAGCTTCTGTGATGTGACACATTTCTGACTTTTCACCTCAACCCAACCCTGTTAGATTGGGGGACAAAGGAGGCGAAGGATGAGGGGAAATGACTAAAATAGACCACCAATTAGGAGAAGTAGAACACAGATAAGACACCCATCAAAACACAGCCAGCCATTTGAGTAGGAGACACTTCAACCGACACTTGCAAACAAAAATGATAGTGTGGAGTTCTCGTCTTGTTGCCTGTGATTATCAGCCTACTTTTCCATAACGTACGCAATGAGGAGTACAAAATGCAATGGTTGTTTTGAAGGTTGAATAAGAGTACGGGATATTTCCATAGTCAAGCACAGACATGATGGTTGATTGCAGAGTGATTTTCTTTTTGTGGTCTCTAGTGAAATCAACAACCACAAACCTGCTACACACATTCAGTCACTCAGGAATACATGACGATAACCTGGGAGATGTTTTTTCTTTAATTATTTGTGCTTTGTTTTGTGCAAAACATGCACTTAGATCACTTGCATGTTGTCCTTGAGAGTCTTCAAGGGACATGTTTTCCCTGGGTTGAATGTACTTCTATAATTTTCATGCAGATGATAATAAATTGCCAAAACTTGAACTTAAATTCCCTCCTCTCCATTTCTGTCTCACTCCCATTCCTCTGCTTTGAATGGAGGTCGTTTTACTTCATTGCTAAGTCTGGGAAAGTAAAGGTCAACAACTCACAGAGGCCCTTACGTCTTTAAGTGTACAGCATTTGCACAGACTGTGTTTTTATTAATTAAAATACTTCAGTTTATCCTTCATAATGATGTTTATTCCCTTTGTAATACAAATAATATGATTTTCTTTCTATTGTACTAATTGAAATGGATGTTTGCATGTAAGAATACCTTCAATCATAAAAAGGATTAATGCCTAAAATTCAAAGGGATGTCTTAGACCTTCTTGTGTAAAGCTGGTTAGTGTGTGATACAGCATATTGAGTGAGACAGTGGTGCTCTGTGCGCACTACACTAACAGCATATGTTGACCCCCAGGTCAAGCTTAATCCGAGATGTTCCCACAGTATGTGCCTCTGTGTGAGTATGTGTGTGTGTTTGTGTGAGACATTCACACTTCCGAGCAGATGTCAGAGAGGGCAAGAAGGACGAGTTGGATGGAAACTTGGAGAAAGGGGCATAATTTCTGTCTTTTTGTCTTTTTGTAATGGTATGTATGCCTTATTGGACAGAGACGCTGTACAAAGAGAATAACTGAGGATGGTTGGAGGGACTGTACTGCGCCAACTGTTCACGTCTTTGAACTGCTCAACGAATATTATTGGGGCTTTTGATTTTTCATTTTGTTGGGATTATTCATCGGTTTTCTTTTTAAGAGCCAAATGTAAAGCTGGAAATATCAATATTTCTCTATTAACATTGGATAAAATGACTGTGTGCAACGACTGTAGCAACTAGCTAGCAATCACAGTGAGCTAAGGCACAAGTGCCAGATAGTTTCTAAGGAGCTGGTGGAGCCCAAACCAGAGTAAGAATATATAGCAGGAGTGAATATTTGATTTGAATGAGGCCTGAAACGTGAGTTGGGTTGATTTACAGTTTTGCCAGTCTGGTCCAGTGTAAGAGCTGATACCGGTTTGATTTTATCCAAACCGGCATTTGTCAATGTGATTAACACAATATTCTATTTATTTATTAATGGACAGGAGAGGGTGAAGAGCAGGGCACGTTGTGTTTGGTAACTCTTTAAGACTGACGGGAGTGCCTGCGATCCCATTTGCATATCCACTTTAAAATGCCGGTAGAATTGCAACCACATAAGATAGAGCAATAACTCTTTTTGCATATAAAACTGGGGGAGTTACACTAACATATCATGCATTCATCGTACCCCAGAGTGCTGTTTCCTTGCACTAATGGGCTTGTAGAAATCCAGTAAAAAGTGCACACAACAAAAACATTATCCAGACCGCAGATATTCACAGCACCTCCTACGTTGGAATAACCGTCATCACGTTGTGAGCATCACCTGACTTTCTTGCATGTATTTAGGAAAAAATGTGTAAAAAAATAAATAAAAAATTTCTTTTTTTTTGTAGTTTATTGCACTTTTTAGCAATTTATTTCATTAGTATGGACATAAGTCCAAACATAATATTAAAAATTTGGGATATGAGGGTTGTATTGATGGATAGCATATTAAACTACTCCAAAAATGGCGCTACAGCATGCAAATATGCAAATATATGCTCTGGTGGATTTGTTCTATGGAAAGTCATAAAGGGTTAACTAAAAATCATGAGTTTTTATGCAATAAAACAAGACGTGGCAGCGTTAGTCTCTCAAGAAAACTAAAAGTGCACCAATATGGCAACACTTTAGATTTTATGCTGACAAAAGAGGTGTCATAATTGGCTGAGAGCGACTCCAATGCCGTTTCTGGCTTAACTTTTGTAGCACTGCCTGTTTCTGTGGCTCACTTTAAAAGCGCTGAAATAGATGAGAGACAGCTCTTTAGAAAATCTGTGAATTAGTCTGGAACAATTTTCAATTTTCCAAGGGGCCTTACCAACGGCCATGGATCAAAATGCTTCCGTAGCAACTGTATAGACCTACAACCACTCAGGGCAATGAAACATGATGTAGCACTGAGCAACGGACAAATGTTAACAGACTACAGAATGCAAAGATAAGATGTGATAGTGTAACATCAATGTGTCTGTGAATGAATGTGACCGTTTTTGCCATCAGATTTGAAGACGGTACTTCAACAGAAAGTTCTACATTAGCGACAGCCATTTTGGTTGTTTTATAAATGCCTCAATGGCTGCTTCTCTTTACTTAGCTAGGTATATGAGTGCCATCTCATCCTACATGCAAGTATGTGTGAGCCATTGATGACATTAACACATATTTTGTGTTAAGCGCAAAGGCTCCGCAAGTTTTAAGTCATTGTGTTACATCTGTGACTGGCCTAAAGCACACCAAATCAAGTGAAAATCCATCAGCAAAAAACACAAATGCTTGAAGATTCATCTGGTTCCAAGGTTAGCTAAGTAGAAGACCCAAATGAATGCTTTCTTGCTCAGGGTCTGCTGAATGTTTAATATATCGTGTTTGCTGACACTTGCCTCAGCTTTGTTAAGTGGTGATATTCTGGCTGTGTGTTCAGCTTGTTGTGGGATATTTCTGCCTCCAACGGGCCGAAAAGTAAATCAATTGCTGCAACTCTTACTACTGTTTACATTCATCAATTCCCTTTATTTTACTCACTTTCCATTTTATGTCTTTTGCTTTCCAACCATGCTGCCATATTCCATTGATTGTCCGAAAGCTGCGGGCTTCTCCCCATGTCTGAAGACTTAACTTTGTCGAGAGAGATGGACGACAGAAGGTGCGAAGGTGAGGGGGGAGCAACAGAAGATTTAAACCCCACCTTACGTCCATTGTCTTGTTACATAAGGTCAAGACAGATGGCGGGCAAGATGGATGAGCTCTGTGTTCCTTGGTCAGGACCAGATGGGAGTATTTGCAAAGCAGTTTTATCTGCTTTAGAAAAAAAAGCTCCATGAGAATACAACACGCTCCTCAACTGAACTGCCAGTGTTTCAACAGGAAGGAGAAAACAAGAGAAGAGAGTGCTACCAGCACGGCTCTAGGGATGTCAGTGTCTCCCAGTTGGTCGATTGGTCCTACCCTTTGATCCAGACTAAATTTCAACAGCTTCTGGATGGACAGCGATACATTTTGTACAGATATTCATAATTCCCAAAGGATACAACCCTCTGACTTTGGTGATCCCTTGACTTTTCCTCTAGCACCACCACAAAGTTGATTTTAATGGTTCAGAGTGAAATATCTTAATAACTCCTGCATGGATTTCCATGAAATTTGCTACATATATTATGGATCCCTTAGGATTAATTCAAATGACTTTGGTGATCCTCTGACTTTTCCTCCAGCACTATCAGCAGGTCAAACTTAACTTATGCAGTGATGTCTCTCAATTCAATGCCTTTTCTGCTGGTGCCACTGTGATGCTGACACAAATAAAAATATCTAAACAACTACTGGATGGATTGCTGTGGAACTTGGTGCTCATCTATATTCCCAGAGGATGAAATGTAATCATTCCGAGTCACTGTCCTTTTATCTGGTGCCATCATCTAGTCAAACTTTGATTTAGTGCTTTGGTTTATGATCAAATACTGCAGGTCGCTTACACAACTGCCTTCAGAGTAATCTCAGGTCACACAACTACACTTATTTTTCTTCACTCTGACTCACAGCTTTTCTGTAAACCCAAAACGATCATGTGTAGCTGTTAGAGCATTTTAACATGACATAGAGAGACATAAAACAGATTTAACTGCACTGGTTTAAATAAAGTAGATTTAATAAACTTCTTTGCACATAGTTGTTAATAGTTTGTGTAAACAGTGTTAAAACTGTTTAAATAATTGATACAACGAATAGAACTTGCCTGAGGCTTCATGACCTCTACTGACACATTTTGTGTTTTTACTATCTGGATTTTGTGCTGTTTAATGAGTGTGCAAATAAAAAATGAATGAACAAAATCTCTGCATCCCACTCAGATCTTTATTGTCCCTTGAGGGGGAACTTGATTTGCAATCGAGGGTGAAAACACAAACACAACATACAAGAGGACATTAGACATCGACAGTTAAAGCAAACAACTGTATGTGTTTGTTAAAAGCATCTTACTATTAGAATGGTAGCCATGACAAAGTGCTGCTGAGCAGTGCAGTCAAGGTTTAGTGCAAATTAAGTGCATTCATTGCAACTGAAACAAAGGACAATGTGAACCTATTGCTTTTTACCCTGGGGGACCTGTATCTCCGCTCAGAAGGGAAAGGAGCAGATTCCTCCAAGAGTGGGTGGTCAGAGCTGGCCAAGATTGACTGTGCCTTCCACAAAAATTGTCTGTCGTAAATATCTGCTTAAAAAAAAAAAAAAAAAAGCTGCTGCTTGCCAATTATTTTGCGCGCCAGCAATGTTGCAAATAGTTTTTTGTATTGTACTGTCACGTTGGAGCTGGTGTGGCACAGGAGGTAGAGAAGTCATCTACCAATCTGAAGTGTCCTCGGGCAAGATGCTGTACGGCTAATTTCCCAAATTGTGAGTGTGTGTGTGTGAGTGTTTATCTGATTATCCGATGAGCAGATGGCACCTTGTATGATAGCCTTGTCCACCAGTGTATGACTGTGTGTGAATAGGTGTGTTGGAAAGTGCTTTGTGTGGTTGCTAAGACTATAAAGCAATGTATAAAAGCAATGTCCAGTCCATAAATGCAGTCCATTTACTATCTGAAGGCTCCCATAGCAAGAAATCAAACAAAAGGTTAAAATGGACTCAATAAAGAATCCGTGATATAAAGCCATCAGTGTCTTGTCCACATTAATATTGCAAATCACAGATGTGATGAGGTCTTGGTTCAAGTTCTTGTCAATCGCTGGTCCAAGGTACTTGTAGCACTCAACTGTTTCAGCAAGTGAGCCCTTAATTAAAGTTGGAAAGGTTGAGTGGAAAGTTTCCCTGAAGTCGATGCTCATCTCTTAAGATCTGTGAATATTAAACTTCAGGAGGTGGTTGTCACACCACTCTACAGAGTCTTCCACAACTGGCCCATGACCAACCTCTCCATCACAGAACAGACTTATCAAAACAGTGTCATCTGCAAACTTCAGGAGAGTCCTGTCATCACAGTTACTCCTACAATCATTTGTATACAGAATATACAATAATGCAGACAGGACACACATCAGGAGTGAGCCTGTGGGTGACTTCAGGTCCATACACATGCCATGTTTTTTACCACTTGGAAAACGCGAGGTCAGGCGTTGGCCGCTACTTTTGTGCCTTTTTTTGTGCCAGCTTTCAAGAGCCCGGTGGTAGCTTGCATCTGAGGTTGCTAAGCAACCTTAACAGGTACTGTATCACAGCCTGTTTACCTGAAATCCTGAGTGCAAAGCTGATCTTCTTCCAGGTTTATAAGTGTGTGGGCATATCGTCCGTGGTACAGATGTAAAGCTCTAGCAGCCCTGCACCAAAATGATCAACTTTCCATGTGTACCACAGACCGATACTTACGGAGGGAGGGAAATATATCTGTCGGTTGTGATTGGTTGTTCCTCATTACATGACATGTGATGTGCGCTGCTGCAGTCCAAAGTTGAACTCAGTTTATCATGGAGCGCAGCTGTCGTGCCCTGAAAAATGGGCGCGTGGGAACACATGCTCCTGCGATAGCATTGCTCTGGTGTTTGAGTGCATCTGATTACATTTAAACTACATTTAAACAATGAATTTGAGGGCACAAAAATCACGGCATGTGTACTGCCCTTTCTGGGAGAGAGCACCATTAGCTTTAACTGCCTGGGGTCTACATGTTAAGAAGTTCCATTTTGCCAGTAGTATACTAAATGTGTGGTTCCACTGTATAAAAGCTGAAAAGAAATCCACAAATTAAAGCCCTGCTCTGGTTTTGTACCCTCTGGATGCTTGTACAGATAATTAAGTTAAGTTGTAATAGCATCATCCACCCCTCTATGAACCTGATAATGCAAATTATATCCGGTTGAGCAGGTCCCAAACCTTATCAGTCGGGAGTTGTTTGACCAATTGCTCGAAAGTCTTCATCACTATTGAGGTCGGAGCTAAAGGACAAGGATCATTGAGCTCTTTCAGTAATATGGTCTTGGCCACCGGTACAACAATAGACTCCTTCCACAGTTTTGAGGCCTTGTGCTGGGTAAGTGACAAGTTAAAAAGATCAGTAAAAAATATCACATAACTGATTTATTTCTCTTGCTTTATATTCCAATCCGAACCATTTTAAACGAAAAAGACTTAAACTCCGGCTCCTTTATGCAGAAATCAATACTGCTATAGACACAATGCCTGCTGTTGTCAGTTTTTAAAGGAGCAGAGGGTGAATATGGCTGTATACAATGAAAAACAAGCCATGCATCTGTCATTCACTAGACACAAAGGGGCATAACTCAATGTGTGAAAACTGTTTTGAAATCTCTATCTGCGTAAATCTATTTTGTCAGATACTGTATGAGCTGAAGAATTAGAAGTTGATGAGTTGGTTTCCACCTTCCCACAAAGCCGTGGTCAGCTCAGTACACATGCAAGTACTTTGAAGAAGTTCAGTGTGAACTCTGTCAAAAGTTCTTGAATTTTAAACGTTTTTGAAAGAGAACATCACACTATTTTTGTGCACTGCACTCTGTCAATCCATGTCGCCCATCAACATGCAAATCTCACTGAGATACACAGAAAATTGTCAGTTTCTGACGTCTGAAACGGTGATGTAAGCGCTACCTTGGAGACATATTAAACTCCACATGAAAGTGTTAATGCCTGTCTAGACATTATCTGTCTTTTTGCATCTTTACATTATTGCCCTGCTCAAAAATAGTGAGTCTTTGTCTTGATGTCTCACAGGCCCATTTTAGGAAGGTGTATGACTGATGTGAGATTAAAATAGAAGAAGAAACACGTTTGAATGCTCACTTTGGTGGCAGATGACAATGGAGTTATCACTCAGTTTCAATAGCTCTCAAAAACGTATTCCCAAAATGCAACATTTTAGACTTTTCTTACAAACAGTATAAAAAACAATCTTACGTGATATTTGAAGATACTTAAAAAGCTGCTCCATCTCTAAAAACAGCCAGATGTGAAAAAGCCCTTTTTGTTTAAATCCATAAACACCTGCTGCATTTGCATTTGACATGAGCGCACACTGATTCGTATTCATCAAACTTTTTCTTCTATTCTTGTACTTTTGTTTTGGAGGAAAAAAAAACTGCGTGGGATTCAAGACATGTGCATGGATACTCAATTTTGTGCACGCACCCAGTGTAGCGGATGAAGAACGGTGACTGCTACAAAGCAGCTAGGCATGCGGGTTAATACACTTTATGTAATTATGCTAAGCACATGCAGATCTTCAACAGGCACGCTGACTTTCACAGCTCAGATTGTAGTTTAAATAGCTGAAGTTGCTCCTCAAAGGAAGACCTTTTTCAAAAGTGCTCCAGAAAAAAAACAGCATGGTGAGGATTTGATATGCAAGAACGTGGTATCGGCAAAGCCCTGTACAGTGGATAAAAAGAAAAAAAAGTTTGATATAAAATAGAAGGGGGGGAAAGGGGGATACAAAGAAGTGACAAAGTCTGTGGGCCACAGATTGAGGGCAAGGCACTTCTGGCTCTAAAAGAGACAAACACAATGGCGGAATTATGGGTAATGGACGGTAATGTCAGGCAGCCATTCAGAAAAGGACTGAAAATCCGGCCTGATTTCAAGAACTTTATTTCACATAAGTATTAAATGCATTTATAATGTGCAAGATAATAATCACACTTATCGAAGCACTTTAAAGTTTTAATACAGACTGGACTTTATAATATTTTGCTTTTTATTCTAAGATAAAATTCAGCTGAGGTCCAATCTTCCAATTAAGATTTCTCAAGCCTGAGATATTTGATTGACTTTGGATTATCTTGCCACCGTTCATCAATATTATTTTCCATTTTTTCATACCTCACTGGTCTAGCAAACAGGTATGTTGCACTTTGCATTTTTTTTAAAAGCTATTTCGCATTACGAAAGAACAAGACATTTAACTCTGTTTCTTTCAACCCTTATTTCATCAACAGCACTCACCCCCTCTCCGTTTGATATGAACATAATAAACTCATTTCAAAAAGGGCATGTAAAGTGCAAAACAAATTCCGCTCTGAGGCTTCAGACTTTGGATTGCAATCACTTTTAGTTCCTCATAACTTTTTCAGCATTTTGTAGACTAGTTGTTGTGTAGTGCGATAAGTTCAATCCCAGGGAGCAACTGGAGTTCACACCCATCAAAGCAACCTCTCCAAACGTGTACCATTTCTCATCCATTTCTACCATGTTGACCTTCTCTTTTCCTCTCTTGGCTGGCAGACTTACACATAAAATTTTAAATCAAACCATTTCTTTATTCATCAGTTTATTTCTTTGTGTCGTTTCCAGCTGATGCAGCATTAACGGCATGAGGATATTTTTTTTAAGGTTTGAGTTTATGAAGAATGAATAATGAAGAATTTCTTTTTTTCCCTTTAGGACACATCTTGTTGCAGGTACAGTGGTCTAGTTTTTTCTCTTTATGCCAAATTCAGTGGCCAGGTTTAACATCTGCTTCTATTACAGGGTGTTCACTGACAGCCAGACCATGGATATGTTACATTGCACATTTCACACATATTCAGTGTTTCTAAAGTGAAGCAGCATACCAAAAATTAAGCAGCGTGTTAGTTCAGGCAGGACAGCAGGTCAAGATCAGCTCACATCCCAGCTACATCAGCTGATCTCAAACAGCCCAGTCAACCGATGGAGCAGCTGATTGACGGAAGGGAGTCAGCTGACAGATCACATGATTCCTTTCTATGCAACCAATTGGTGAATCTCATTCAGAGTTCCCTATTTAAACTGCTTTAGCCTGCTGCCTGTTGCTGCTTCCTCTGCAGGCTGCTTTGTAACCCGTCTCCACCCCAGCTTCTCCTTTTCATGTTGTGTCTGACTTATTAGTGTCATTTCTGTTTGTCATTGATGCTGCTCTGTTACCCTGGAAACAGAACAGAGCAGC
>JAPZEB010028148.1:0-11708 GCA_029783705.1 Chaetodon striatus
TTACTTCTTGAACTTTAAGCTTTGATGCCAGTACGTTTTAACTTCTTAATTAGGTAAAAATATGAATTCACTTTTACCTGAAATGGCGTTTGTTGTGTTTGTGTTTTTATTTTCACAGTCTGTGCTATCAGCACACCAAGGACAAATGTTTCCGTTATATAGCCAACTAAAGTAACATAAATGGGCTGGACAAAATAATAGAAATATCTGTCAGTATGACACAATACAACTGCAGCCTCCAAAGTGATCATATAGTTGAATCAACACTTTTCTAAACTTAAACATTATAACCTGCATGAAGGTAAGATTCATTGCAGGTCTGTATCATTTGAGCTTCTGAACAGAAAATGCATATTGCATTAGACCACACACACAATTATCAGCAGTGTCAGTTTTCTTTCATGTTACAGCTGTGAAGATTTAGAAAACAGGACAAACATTTGGACTATTGAGCACCTAAAAAAAGGCCCATAAATCCAAGGTAATATTAGTTAATAATTGCCTTCACAGTATGTCATTTTCAAGAAGTTATCCATACAATATAATATTGTGAAGAGCTCTATATACCAAACACAGTTTGCTTCTAACAGCCTGAAGCTGCAAATCTTAGCCATGGATACCCTTTATTTAGCGCTCTGTGTTTTGTGATATGAATGAGTGATGTTTCTGTGTCTCTTTCAGACTGCCACAATCCTCCTTGTATTTCCTCAAGCATGTAATTTATCATCATCATGAGCAAGATCAGACTTATAGCTCTTGTGGCATACCATTATCAGTGTCTGTAACCCCAGACTTCACTTCACAAACAGCTCTTCCCCTCAGGAAATCTTGTATCTAGTTAAACATCCTGCCATATGTAACCTTTATGGCCTACACTGTATTTAACACATCCGTCTCTCCATCACATGTTCTGTATTCAGACAGGCTGATCATTGTGCGCTCACTGAATGGTAATATTTTAAACTTTCCATGTCTAACACTAAAATTTACTTGGTGGAATAAGTCAGAATCCAGTCTGAACACGCTCTAACAGACTGTACCTGGGGAAAACACTGGCTCCAGATGTGTCTGCTCTAATCCAGTGTTGATATAAAATACGATTCAAAAGTTCAGAGACAGCTGTTATATCAATTTTTTTTCTTGACTTCAATAAAGAGTATTTTAACAGAAATAATACCAATATCATTTAGACACCAAATAGTTTTGGCCACATAGGAAGAAAGCTTAAATGATTCATACCTCCATGTAGTTGATGTCCCCACAATGTGGAGTGACCGAGGAGAATACTGTGCAAACTTGGATTTTTAATTTGTTTTCCAGTTCAAAAAAGCATCAGTGACCCTTGATCATTATTGAACAGTGCAGCTTGGCTGTCGGGTCTGTTGGGTCCTCTGCAGTCTAGTACTCATTCAGAAGGCATCAAATACCGCTGCTTTGTCAGTGATTTCAGCGTCAGACACTAAAAGCCACCTTTTGGGGCGGCATGACACACTGCTTGGTGTCATCAGTTTGTAACACGGCGGGACTGAACCTCTCACATGTTATGATAAACCACCAGTAGGCTGGATGGCACCTGTCATGACAGTATGATACGCCACTGGAGACTTTCACCTGTGAACCTGGTGTTTGTTTCCAATGCAAAGCCAAACCATGATGTTTTTTTTCTTTTACCTAACCACATGCTTTTGTTGGCATCCTGGCATTAGTTGTGGTGTCCCAGAACGTCAACAAAGGATGCAGGATACCAAGCACATGAGATGTAGAGGTGAATGTCCACTGACAAAGCAGCAATATGTGACAATTTGGGTTGAGAACACGTTGGGTTACACTAAAGAGGTTTGTTCAGTTGATACTCCAACAGTGCTAACTTTGAGACTAACCTTCTATTTCTAGTGTAAAGTTTGAAGAAGAGTTGCTAAAGCAACTCATAGCCTGTTAATTCTAGATTGCTATAGGCATTATTGTGCACTTGACACTGAAACAGGAACCTGTTCCTGTTTAAATCTGCACACATTTTGACGCTAAGCCCCTAAAGTCTTTTACAATGACTGTGGATTTCTTCTTTTGTTATTTAACTGTTACTCAGAGGGATCTTTGAGCCCTCTCATTTGTCAGTCTGGTTGAACCATTGTACAGCGTTTTGTTCTCCATGTGCAAAACAAACTCTTCATACACAATAACATCCATTTGTAAAGTAAAGTATCAAAGTCCATTCAAACATATAGACTAGTCTTTTCTGATTGGATCCAATCAAGATTTTGAGGCAGGAGATTACAAACTTTACAATCAGTCACTGGTTACTTATCTCTGTGCCTCTGTGCTTCCTCCCACATCTTCCCCTGATAGTGCCTCTGCATTTTACATTCCCTCTATTGTTGATTTTTCCTGCAACGCAGCAGTTTAATTTGCAAGAATGTTCTTGTATATGCAAATTACTTATATACGTCAGAACAAAAAGTTGCAAGCATAAATCATCTTTTTCATTCAGACTTCCTTGTTAGAAGGTGTGGAATACACTCTCACGCACCAGCTCTTGACTTGACGTCCAGTCTGCCCACACTCCTACAAGACTGCATGCTTTTAAACATATTTCTTTGACTTACTAGAGATAAATACAGTTAGTTTTTCAATTGCATTTTTCCACCAGGATTAAATAATCTCTGTAAAATATCCTGGTTCTCATGAGAAATAAAACAAGCAAACCCCTCACTTACTGCAAGTGTCCATGATAGCTTGAACACTCATTTCCTCATCCGGCCATAAACCAACACAACATTATGTCGTCTTCCTGAAACACATCCTCAACCCTCCCACCATTTCAAAGTTATGGTAAACATGACATTCCCATATGTAACAGCCCTCCGCCTGTGTCTCTCAGACACAACGTTTTGTTTCTATCTTAAAATTCTCAAAGAAGCACTCAAAGACAGGAAAACACCTTTAATGTAGTTTTTATATGACCTTTTTCTGTCAAAATAAGCGTCTATATGCAGGTTTTCTAAACGTGGGAAAACCCGCTAAAAATAGCCAATAGCTTCCTTTCTCATCGCCAGTAGCCAGACAAATATGCCCTCCTGTTTTTTTTTACTGGTATGTCTGGTTCAATGTCATGAATGCACCAAAACCAGGGTTAGTAATCAGTAGAAATTAATATGGAGGCCAGCTTAAATGTTATCTGCTATTTATTGAGTGTCTCCTCAAAGATCAAGTATGTGAGGAATTAGGGGGATACATTGGCAGAAACCAATGCCCATCACCATCACCAGCTCCTGCACGATAGTAAAATATTACTCAGCTAGATGAACATTATGTATCCCCCTTCTCAAACATTTCTGTCTCCTGTTTTCAGTTTTGTTTTTTTCTGTTTGAGGCTTTAAGCAGACGAAAGTAACCGAACTCCTGGTTTCTCTCTGACTGCGGGATTCCCCCCTGTTGTCTAATTTTTATCTTTATCTGTACAGTCTTTCACTTGGAGTCTGCCCCCCCCTCCCTCTTTCTTTGTTCATGCTGCCTCTCCTTCCTCTCATCGTGTGACCCGACATGTTGCTGCATGCTCTCATCCACACAGGAAAAGTGTAAATCTCTCTTGTGTTTTCTCAATTGTGTTTTTCTGTCATTGAATTTCAGTTTAATGTTAAAAGAGGAAAAGAAATAATCCTGTTTGATTATTTCTTTTCCTCTTTTAACATTATAAAATCATTAAGTGAAACATATTAAGATATTTTAAAAGTGTAACTAGTCCGAATGCCTTGATGGAAAAAGAGAATTTAACTGCAGCACCATCATCAAGTCAAAATTTTATTCTGTTTCATACTTTGGTTTCTGAATAGACTGTATAAAATAATGGAGGTAACCACTGTGAAGTCACCGATTGGCTTGTGGACCCTGGTTTTAAAGCCTCAAGTATGGCATTTTGGCCGTCACCACACAATTTTGGAGCCAGAAGTGACCATGTTTCGACAGGAGGGTGGAGCTATCCCTCACATTAGCTGCTACCTTTGTTAGCATGGTGCAGTTACAGGTATGATTAATTGTGATCATGCTAATGCTAATTTATGCTAGCAAAAAACAAGGTTAAAACCACCCAAACACAGTGTACTTGAAAAAACCGAACATTTGAGTTTTTAGAGGTACTTTTAGTACAACTAAATGCTGAACAAGACTTTTTTAGGTGACCAAAACATTACCATTAACTTAAATATCTACAGCTATGGCTACACCTTTAGGCCTACTCTGTGACTCAGGGGTCACGCTATGGTTATGTTATCTAACCAACACTGTCACTGTGGGCGCAACTTGTTAACGGAAGGCATCCATCTGTTACTCAAAGTGGCCACTTCCTTAATTATGCATGACTTTAAGCCTTGATAACAGTTAAACGGGTGAGTGTATAAAAACTCACCCCCTGTATAGCTGTCATGAATGTTGAAATTAGCTTTGGAGACAAAACCATCTTTTTGTACCAGGCTGAAAACATGTCTATTTCTGCTGTAAAGCTGGGCATTTTAACACGAGGGTATACAGGGATTGAATGGCTTCTAGAGCCAGCCTCAAGTGGCCATTAGAGGAACTGCAGTTTTTTAGCACTTCTGCGTTAACTTCATTTTTTAGCCCTGTAGGTTGTAGCTTGCCAAATTTAATGTTAGTATACTAAGGCACTAAACTAA
This sequence comes from Chaetodon striatus, assembly GCA_029783705.1. Taxonomy (NCBI): domain Eukaryota; kingdom Metazoa; phylum Chordata; class Actinopteri; order Chaetodontiformes; family Chaetodontidae; genus Chaetodon; species Chaetodon striatus. The sequence goes on from JAPZEB010028148.1 coordinate 4,668, forward strand.
TACCCTTTTTCTACCAAAATTTGTATGTGTTCAGTTTTTTTAAATGCAGAAAAAGAGGTTAAAATCAGTGATAGACTGCTTTCCCACTGCCAGTAGACCATGCCTGTCTGTTGGGTTTTTTTTTTGGTAGGTCATGTTTGACATCATGGACAAACTGGAAAACAAGTGCAGACTAAATTTTGAACGTTGTGCAAGTGCTGCTTGGTTCGAGACACACAGTTTTTTGTGGTGCCCTGTCATCATGCTGGCGAAAGGGCAAAAACTATTGCATCAACCTGGATGCTGTATTTCCATCACTGCTGATCAGAGCTGGAGACAGAAAATACCTTTGACTACTGCAGAACCATTTGACTCAGGAGTAGATGTCGACTGTAACCTTTCCTAGTAAATACCAAACCCAGGTGTTGGGTGTTGGTGGGGTTTTTTTGTCCAGTGGGAAAGGGGCTTAAGATAGGGACCATGGTAGATATTATGTGTCCTTAACATCGGTGTGTCAACAGACACTCAAAGCGCTGCTGTGTGTGAATACAGACCCGCAGAGATGCTAGTATGGCTTTATGAGAATGTGTTATCTTGTTTTCAGTGGCTGCACCCTAAACTGGTAACAGAATGGTCCCATGCAGGATCAATAACACTGAATAGTTTGAAAGCTTTTAGTGTGCCCTTGAGCAAAGAATAGATCGTCTGGCTGCTCCAGTCAGCGCCCTGCAGCTGACTGGAGACAGGTTTTACCAGTTAAAGAAAGGGGAGCAAAACATTGATGAAAAACAGCAAGCATGCAGAGTTTCATTGAAAGAAAAATGCAAGGTTACTCTAGAGATGAGCTGCTCCTCCTTTGTTTTCTTTTACATTTAGCCAGACAGACACAGTGTCATTCTGACTGATAATACAAATACTACAATACAAATTCTGTAATACCGTGATACCTGAGATGGTTATCGTGTCATGACATTCTCATGCCATTGCAACCCTTGTTGTAAGGTTAATAAAATGACACTTACACCTGCCATATCCTTGCACATGGCTGCCAAACATTCTGTGTAAACCTTGCTTTGGTGTGACAGATTACTCTGACAAAGATGGCATTTAATCTTCATGTCTCTGTCTGTTCTGTCAGCAGTTTCTCTCCCAGTGTTACGTCATCACTGCCTAAAATAAATACATTTAAACAGTGAAGCACAGCTAATCGTTTTCTGTATTTCTGCCAAGTGTGGATCTGGGAAAGCTCTTTCCAATGTAACAGGTTTTTAAAAAAATAAGAATCTCCAACTACACTGGTGTGTGTTGTTTTTTTTTTTGTTCAAACAGATTACTGTGTGTCTGTGTTTTCCCAGTGGGGAATAACCACGGGCTTTTCAAGGAAAGGGTCTGTTTGGAGAAAGAAAAAGTTGAAAGATAAAGGAGAGGCCTGAGAATTGTGTGTGTGTGTGTGTGTGTGTGTGTGTGTGTGTGTGTGTGTTTTACCGTTGAACCTGCAGAGGGAAGAGGAAGTTTATGAGAACCAACTCCAATAGCTCACAGCTATTTCAAACGAAAGTGTGTGTGTGTGCGTGTGTGTGTGTGCGCCACACTCCTCTATGTTAAATTTTTTCTAATGTACTTATTTCGCCCACAAGCTGAGAACATGCAGGACGTACATTCCTACAAGTTGTGAATGTACATTATATGTGTGTTTGTATAATCAGCACAGATACTATAGCTTATCATTTTTGCACCTGGAAGAAAATGAGAGGCTGTGGTGGGCGGCCTTTCTTAAGGGTTTTCCCAAAAATGTTATGATGCTTGTGTGTCTTGTTCAGTCCAGGTGTAGAAAGACAAAACCCAGAGGTGGAGGAGAAAGACAGAGTGATGTGTCTCCTGCTGTCGCTGAAGTTCATCAGAGGCTTTGGGGTCAAGGGACTACATTTTTGCCCCATGGTAAATAGAGGACTGTGTCTGGGCATGTTTTACAAGCTAAAGAAGTAAAGCAGAAGTATTAGGAGCTGACGTCACCACACAGGCACAAACATCCCTAAAAAAACAGATTATTGATAACTGTTGCGCATAGATTAAAAGACAGTGTGGCATAACGACCTGTTTCCCTTGTCCTCACTGATGAGGTTGGACGTCTAGTCATGAAGCCAGCTGCCACTGCCTGGATCTCCACATCCCACCTGTCACTGATAGCACCTGAAGAAGACAGAGGAGTTTTCTGCACTCACTGAGGTCATGGTTTATTGAAGGAGTTTGGTTTCAGCCACTGTAGGTATAAGTGTCCATCTGTGACTCTCCTAACATCCGCAGACTAAAAACAAGGAAACAAACTGTCCCCACTGTGGGCCCTCCAGGAAGAATTGGGCCCTAACCAGACCAGCTCTGAGGTACTCGGGGAAAAGCCTCTACCCTCAGGCCACTATGGATCCTAAATGAAGACCCTGCCAATGACCGCCCTCGAGCAAGAGCGTATGTGAAGGTTTCAAATCCCCTTTTCAGGTCTTTTACTAAACTTTAACATGTTCGGAGATGGGAATAGTCAGTTGATATAAATATTTTACCTTAGCCTGACCTTTGACCTCTTTCCCAACCTTAGAAACAGGACTGTAATTTTCATCAGCAGCACAAGGCAAAACCCTGCAGCTGGTTCATCAACAGTGTATGAGAAGCAGAGGGAAAGTGAACAGCAAAGTTTGAATTCAGCTCTTCACCTGGTGATTGTGAAAATGAATCTTGATAAACCTGCACGTTGTTGTCGGATAAACTACTAATAATGACACAACAGGGTATTATTCAGGATCATGGCTTTTATATCAAGTCTAAATGCATATTTCTTTGTTTTATATGTTTTTCTTTTGTTGTCTGAAATCATTGTTTTACATCAAACTAACTTGTGATATAAACAAGTATGAATCCAGAGATCGAAAATTATTTATGTTATTGTAGGCCATTGTGCCTAACAGTGAAGCTAATTTACGCCACAGTAACTGGCACAGATCTAGGATCTAAATACAACATTTCACCTGAGGTAGAAGAGTCTTTTACTTTAAACAGTACAGTGCCGAGATGCAATGTTACAAGTTTAAGACCTGCATTCAAAATTTTTCTGAGATTAAAGCACAAAAATACGGCATCAAAATATAATTAATGTTAATGCAATTATCAATGTACACATCACTTTAATGTTGAAGCTGGTAAAAGTGGCCAATTTAAGCTACTTAATATACTTTTAACTGCTCAATAGCTTTTGATTCTTCTCCCTCAGGATAAAAAAGTCTTAGTTGTTTGTTGATTGTATTTTGTATTTCATACTCTCACTTTAATATGCTTTATATAATCTTTTACAAACTGTTTACACTTCTCTGTATGATATTTATTACTCTTATTATGCATATATGTTTATTACATTCTTGTTTATATTAAGTCTCTTCATGTGCAATTACTATCTGCACAATTAATATTGCTGCATTTATATTTTATGTTTATATTTGGCCTTATATTTAGCACTCTTTATGGTTTTTTTTTAAACTGATATTTAATTAGTATTGCCTGAGGGAGCTTGAGATTTTTATTGCCAATGACTGCTTCTCTGTTATAATAATAAAGAACTTGAACTTTTAATAACCCAAATCTGCAAAGTAACCAGAAGATAAACTTCTCAAATAAATACTGTGAAGGAAAAGGTTTAATAATTGCCTTGGAAATGTAGTGGAGTAGAAATATAAAGAAGCATATAAATGTAAATTATTTTTGTTTTATCTGTTCCACTTATGTCCATGCACAAATTCACAGTCAAAACAACTCTAATACATATTACCTGACCTACCTGAAAAAATGTTTAATTTTACCTGCCCATCTCTCAAAACACAAATACTTAGAAGAAATAGGTGGTCTGTCAGTAACAGTTATTAATCAATATTTCCAGTTAGTTCATAAGAAAAAATTAAAAAGGAAAAATTAATAAATAACTAAATAGAAAAGAATTGAGAGTCATACGCAATGCTTCCACACAACAACCTCATGTAGTCTAACTACTCTTTCTTTATACATTCTCTTGAACTGAAACAAATCAAACAGTAAATATTTATTTACTCAAATTTAGTACAAGTACCTGTCCTGCAGTCACGCAGGTAACTGACGTCATAAAAGGCGAATAAACGTAAGAGAGGCAGCGTTATATGAGTATAAAATAAATAGTCCACCTATATTTTTGTAAAGTAGCATGCTAGCTTCAACATTTAGGCTTGGGTTAATAAACTTAAACCTTAAATAAAAATAAGGAAGAAGGATTGATATCAAGTGTTAGCTAAGCTAGCGTTAGCATTTTAATTTTAAGCTAGCTCATGCAGCACATTGATGTGGCTAATAATGTTAGCATAACATTAGCTCGTGTAGCCTAGCTTCTGTCCAACTGGTGCTCTGCTGCACGTATTCATATCTCTGTGGGTTTACTTTAATCTGTAGTGACAGAATTATGCTGATGCTAACAGGTGCGTAAGTGTATTTCTATTAGTTTAAGTGTCAGGTTGACTATTTTAACTTCATTATGGCATTGTTATGTTGTTTTCAGGAGATGGAATAGCAGTTACACTTCACTAATGGCCAAAAGGATGTCAAGATCTATGGAGCGACAGCCCTGCCAAGTTTTACAAGATTTCTGGTTCTTAAATAACGTGCCTTTTTCACTTTGTTAATACAGTACTCCGGTGATGTACGTTTATTGAAATAAGTTACTTCTTAGGTACAATTTTGAGGTACTTGAAGGCTACTTCACCTTATGTCACTTTATTTATTTGTTTTCTTTACTCCACAATGTTTGACAGCTGTAGTTACAAGTTACTTTGCATATTTAGAGTATTAATACTGAATATAAATTAACTAGTGAAATATGATATACTATCATAAGCTATCCAGCAGTCTATAAAGTAGGGGGTGGGTGGAAAAATTGATATAGCATAGTATTGCAATACTTTGTGTAGTGTTTTTAAATCCATACAAGGATGCCAAGTATTGATTTTTTTCCCCCTTTTAAATTGTTAATATTGCAAATACAGACTTTTGGTAGCCTACTGGAGTAACAATATCTACTGAGTAGGCTTTTTAGACAGCATTGCAATATATTTATAAAATACAACATGTCAGTGTTTGTTGGGGTTATAATTGTAAAGTTCTGGAGTACATTTTCTACCAGTGTATGTGGTGTTTACACACCCCACTAACCTGTATTAAGTTTGAGACAGGCATTCAAAGTCTGACATTCGGTAACAAGTTACTGTAATCACATTACATTGGTCTGGTTACTAGGGATGGGGGAAAAATCAATACAGCATAGTATTGCAATATTTTTGTGTGGCAATATCGTGCTTTTTCAGTGCATTAGATGCATTTTGCTTCAATCAAAATGTTTAAAGTGAGATGAAAATACTGACTATAAACTATATCTTATTAATATTAACAGATGTTGACAAACTTTTCCCTCTGAGACATAACTTGCAGCTGAAAAAGGGAAACAAATTGCAATACATTACAATATATGTTATCACAATACTCAGCATGTTTTTAAAATATTAAGATCACAATAATATTGTGTTGATTCTTTATTTAAGTAACGTGATGATATTGTATCGTTGGCTCTCTGGTTATTCCCACATGTACTTAAAATTACCACAACATTAAAGTTATGCTTTCCCATCAAATTATCAATAACTATTATTCATTAATACCATTGGCCTGTATATGAATCTGAAATCTGAAATTTTACGTGCAGTATTTCAAGGTGTATGATGATGCCAATACTTTTGTACTATTACCGGGTACAATTATGAATGCAGGACTTTAATTGGAAATATTTTTTTGTCATTGTGCTATTGCTACTTTTACTGAGGTTAAAGATCTGAGTACTTCCTTCGCTATTGCAGTACTCTAGGAAGCAACCTTTGGTCTGAGAGGGGAGGGATGGAGTGACATTAGTGATTTATATTTTATTAGTAAAGTGGCAACGTATCCAGTTCAACACTTATTTTGTAGCACACTAGAAATCACAGATTAATGTGATACCACAAAAAGGATCCATGTCTTTCAAATATGAGGCAGCCTGGGTTGGTGGGAAGCACCTAATTTAGACCACCCTCTGCTGCACAGGAGAGGCGCCAACTAGCTGTTGGCTAGACCAGACAGAGAAGTTGCTATCTGGGCCCAACACACTCCACTGCTGCCTCAGTCCTGGAGGAGGGGACTCCAGCTGAAATAATTGGTGGATAAAGATGTATAAAGTAAGAAGGTTTAACAGCTTTGTACAAAAGCAATACAAGATGGATACTGTGCGCAGTAGCAACCCATGTTGTGTTGGTTTGATTTCAACTCAATACAGCTGTAGATGTTTACAGGGCTAGGGGTTGTTTAGAGCAGTGGTTCCAAACTGGTGGGTCACGATCCAAAAGTGGATCGCGTATCCATTCTGAATGGACCACGTGTGACTCTCAAAGGTGTCAAGTTTGTAAAAAACACACTTTATTTTTAAGTACAGTAAATTTCCAGCACAGAACGTTCATTTTAAAGTGATGCTTCCTGCTGTAGAGTGAGCGGAATTAATGACAGCTACTTGACAGAAGCTCCTTTTCCACCAACATTCCCAGGAAGTTTTATTACCAGGAATTTATTTACCTGGGGAAAAGAGTTCCTGGTAATCTGTGTGGTTTGCGTTTCCACCGCACCTCAAAGTTCCGGAAAATTTATTCAAGCCAGGCTGATTATCTACATGATTTAGCGTGTGCTAATATAATTGTACTTTACTCCGTCAGCTTGTTGGCTAGTAGAGAGAGGGGGCTGTTTATCTCATCAAGCAGCTAAATTTAAAAGTATTTTTAGTGTCAAACTACGTTAGTCTACATACAGACAGCTGTCATTTGAGCTTATTAGTAAAGATTCACTGTTAGCTGAACTAGCGTGCTGTTTAAATCAGCGTGTAAGACAGCGTTCTTCAGCACACAGCCCCGCCCCTCAAGAATTCAGGGTAATCTGATAAGTCCTACCCCCCTACTAAGTACTTTTTTCAGGGAAAGTTTGGGG
>JAPZEB010028155.1:0-11708 GCA_029783705.1 Chaetodon striatus
CTGCACCTCGTTACCTGATGCAGCACACCTGGGCAGATCTACAAGGGAGGGAAAATGGACAGCAGAACAAAACACATACAGCCGTAACATAGCCTAAAACTATGAAGGATAAAAATGACTAATATGTGTCTAAAACTGATAAGCATTTTTCATTTCCAGACTAATACTAAACCTAAAATAGTTCTGAAAATTCACACTGATGTGATACACGCGAATGTGACGGGCCCTAGTGCATGCTAGTTGCTAGTAATAAGGCACGCCCACACCCACAAACACACACACACCACTGGCAAGTGTTTACACAAAAGCCAAAGGATTCTGTTGTAGTGAGCTTTACTTTTTCCTCATGTTCATTTCTCTCTCGTCCTTTTTTACTGCCACTTGTATGTTTAAAAGACATGACTGCTCGTTGGGCTTGCAGATGTGCTCAGCTTGTCAGCAGACAATAGACATTAGACAATATCTAAAAACACGTTACTCAGCAATCATCATCACATACCTGTATGTAACAAAAATATGAAAGCATTTAATTTTGTTATTGATTGCTACTGACTAATTTACCCCAAAAAGAAAATAGAAGGAAAGAAAAGAAAAATTAAAAGAAGGGGAAAGGAAAGGAAAAAAGAAAATTATGACAGAAATGACTTTGCATTTCAAAGCAAATGGCACCATTTTTAATTTAATGTGAGTTTTTGTATAAAGACAGTTGTGGTTCCAGGGTGGCAGTCATAATAATAATGATTTTATTTGTATAACACAGTTCATACAGAAAGTGCAACTCTGAATGCTTTATGTAAAAATAAAACAAAATAAAAAAAGAGAAAATACACATTAAAGATAGGATAAGATAGAGTAAATAAGAATCAATCACACACTCATGCATACATTATACAAATTAGGTTTGATACCAATCTGAATCATTCACAGCCACTCCACCCCACGGGCCCCAGTGCAACCACACTGCCTGCACTGTCTGTATTTATGCCCCTGACTCAGTTATTTAGACTTCTGCTAATGATTATTTAATTATCTTTTTCTTATTTATTTATCTATTTTTACTATTTCTACTATACAACTGTGACTGCCTCAGGCCTGGTGTTTCATTTCTCAGTTTTCATAGCCCTAAGATGTAGGCTATTTGGTGATGTTTTTTCTGTTAAAAAGAAAACGATAAAAAAAAATAGTGATCATAAAAAAGAAGCCTGTACAGATCATATTGACTGGTTTGCCATAGTTAGCAGGGTTAATATGAGCTCTGTCTCCCCCTGCCGGAGCTGTGAGTCACTGCAGGTGCGCTGCTCTCCCCCTGTTGCCCATTTTAGTCTGTCCCTGTCAGCTGTGAGGAATGTGCGACACACACTGTGCAGTCCCCCATCTGAGGGTCCAGCCCGCAGCCTCAAGCCCTGTCTCAAATCTGAAGCAGAAATCATTCCTCCTTCCTGACTGTAGCCCACCACCGGCTGCTCCTGCTGCTGCTCCTGCTCCTGCTCCTGCTGCTGCTGAAGCGGTGAGTAACAAGGGTTTTTCCTCTCCGTACTTGCCGAGCAGTTAGAAAGTTGTAGCTGGGAGAAATTCCTGTGCTGCCTGCATGTTTCCCCACAGCTATTTTTATATGCGAGCGCTCCCACAGCTACAGCACATCAGGCTGACACAGAAAAAAAAACAACACAGCGGCTGAACGCTGTTACAGGAACTGGACTGTCCATTGTGACATTTACCATGGGAAAGTAAAATGTTTTATTTTTCAACACAATGTGAGGATGATTCTGACAGCACGTGTAGGCTACTTAAATTGATCATTCATTAGAACAGATAAAGCCAAATATTTATAGGAGATATCCTGTGCGAATGTATAATGAAATAATCACAGGTTGTAATGTGGCATCAGGACTTTTTTTTAATTAATGTAACCCAACATAACTGTATCTGCAATGTCAGGCAGACACAAACTGCTTAACAAAACGGCTTAAATTAAACAAGACACAAAATCTAAAATATAATTAAAAAAGAAAATTTGGAAAGATATATGTGTATTTTTTTTAAAAAAGAGAAAACCTACGAAATAACTAAATACAGTGAAGTTCTCGTCCATAAAGACGGTGTTTTTCCATTAAATATTTAGATGCTCTCAACAAACACTGGTGCTCTCAAAAAAAAAAAGAAGAAAAAAAGACATTTGTAGTTTTCTGACAACAGTTGTGCTTGGAGGGAGGCTCTTTAAGCTGCAGTAATCAGTATCTTCAACCTGTTCTTATTCCCAGGTCATCACATATTGACGCTTTGTCAGGCCCCCAAGCGTTTCATGGCAACGCACAGGGCACAGTTTAGTCTCAGCCAGTACTTTACATGAGGATAGAGAAAATCGATTTATTGTTTTAGTCCAGCTAAAACCAGACTTTTAAAATACATGTAAACATGTCGGTCCAGCTAAAATCGCACTTAATTGGATTTCTCAAAGTCAGACTAACACGCCCAGATAATGTGATTGTTCTGACCCCGCACGATCTGCATTTCCCCAAGAGTTCAGTCGTTTGGTCTCTGCAAATTGAAATGCAGCTGATAGGGGAGACCAAGGCCAATTGTAACAATGTTTAGTTTTAATGTCATTACTTGAAAATTTCTTTTATTTGGTTACATTTTTTTATATAGATGAGTTGTACCTGTTTTACTTGTTCAGTCATCTCGTTGTTTACACAGCAATGTCAGAGTCACAATATGGATTGAAATTGTCATGGAAAAATGATTCAATATGAAAGTATTTGAATGTCATCATGTATACTGATGGTAACTGAATGAATATATGATTCACGCGGGATCATGGTTCAGGTACGTTAAGCCTCAGAGTCCTTCACTCTGTACGTTTACATGACATTAGAGAAAATTGATTTATTGTGTCCGTCTGACTAAAACAAACTTTTAAAATATCACATGTTAGTCCGACTGAAATCAGACCAAATTGAATTGAACTGAAAGTTGGACTAACTCCAAGATAATGCGATTGGGACCTGTGTATTTTTAGACAGACGAGGAGACACAGATCATAATACATGGCTAGCTTGTCTGCCAATTGTTCGGTCTGCGACGTAATAGGTCAACCGGAAAAAGGACCAAGCTTAAAGGAGGCATACCACCCCCTATCCTAGCAGAGTAGGACACACTTTGGTCAATAAATGGATTTCTTGTATACTGGGACAAGGACAGTAGTCCGATTAAATGGCCCAGTTGAGCTATAACCGTAGCGCCACTTAATTGTTCATGTAAACACACTAAGTGTGACGCACAGCTGAAACACACTGTGATATGTGTTTAATATTGTGTAATGGTCATAGTTAGGGTCAAACAGAAAAACACTTAATCCTAATTTTAATCCAAAATATCACATTTTGGATTAAAATACATACGTTTGTTATGGTAATGCAGTGTGACATAAATACATCACTTGAGTAACATCAGTGTGCGGCGACCATACATTAGTAATGTTGTGTTAACATAATGTTGACTTTTGGTTTAAAAGGGGACACAATCTGTGGTGTCCTGGGTGAAAGTCTTGTGTTGTGTGACCCATCCACTTCCCCTCCCTCCTGCCCTACACAGACTTTCTCACTCTTTCTCAGTATCAAGTATTGCTGCAGATAGGTTTACATAGGGTTAGTCTAAAGCCCGGTGCATTTCATGAAGACACTTAAGGGTGCCTTTGGCAGTGATATCACACGCTGAGGGGTGTGGCAAAGCCTTGGTTTTTGCAGGCTGTTCCCACAGTTTTTTTCTTGAAAAGCAAGGCGCCCAAATTCATACATATCCCATGTATTTTGAAAGGCTGCAGTCACGTGACCAATGGGCTGATGGCAGTAAACAAGGAAGCAATCACGATTACTTGTAAGGAGGCAGGTCGGAGTGGTGGATGGGTCACAAAAAAACTGACTTTTGCCTGGGACTTTCCCCTGGAGTCACATGTTCAGATCTGTGTGAACTTTGAGTCATTTTAAGGTACGTCCTCACCATGTTCCTTTTCCTAAACCTAACCTCAGTAACTTTTATTGCCTAAACGCAAGTTTACGTTAATTACTTAACTGTACTTTAAAGACGTAACGTCATTTGTGGGGCACAAATTCGTAGGATATATTGTGCATGCATTTTTCATAGGCTAGGAGATCACGTTGGTATTTGACGACCTGTAATTGAGAACGGGCAGGCATCTATTATATGAGAATCTTTTTTAAAAAGTAGCTACAAGGGGCACTTTAAAAAAACAGAAAGTACAAAGCTGCAAGGGGCAACAGGTAAGTGAGTGAAGCAAAACAAAAACACTCTCAAACTCTACAGTTACCCTACAGAACACAGCACTTTTTAGCTTCATCAGCCTGTGTACTGTGTAGTGTACTGTATGTCATATCATTCAGACTGTACATGGTAGTAAAAACCATTCACACAGGTCTCAGAGTTGTTCTATGAGTTGGAGATACTGTCCCTGGCTCAGAGGTGAGACAACTCTTTCCCCCTATAAACACAACTCACCACCACAGGGCTGTAGACTACATATAAGTCTAAAATGCCATCTTGTTATGTTATTTAGAGCCAGAGTAGAAGGAGTCATGGTTCAAAACTTCAGTTTTATCACATACTAGCCGCCACTGCCCGTCAAGAAAAATGAAGAAAACTATGGTTAAATACAATCCAAAGTGTTCACATGTGCAGCGCACACTTCATATCAGGTCAGGGAAAAGGTATTTACTGATGTAGGGATGAATAATGGTGTGTTTATTAAGGGTTATCATGTCCACCTAATCAGAAACTGGGGAGGTATTCAGAAGAATGTTGGATTTCTCTGTAATGCTAACTTTTTAGTGCATTAGCTAACATTAGCTTGGATAGCCGTTGTCTAGTTTAGTTGAAAAGTTGTCTGTTTTCATGTTTTCACTATAATAAGGCGATGACATCTGTGATGTTGTGTTTGCAGCTGATTTTCAGTTCCAAAGTGGCAGAGAATATCAGTAATGCTGCTTTAATTTACATGAAATACAAAAACACACCAGGTAGAAATAGCTTTGGGCTAAAAGGAAGATCATAATTGATAAGCATATACCCATATACCAGTTTCTTTCAAATATCTCTGCTAACAGGACAATGATGAAACAAACTAAAAGACATTTTTAGCAGTGAGCTGAAGTACACAGTGACCTGCATGTTTCCTGTATGCACTGAGCAATTCATCATCCTCCACTCACATTATCTCCAACCTTGCCCTAGTGTTCAAGGTGACCCTGCTGCAGGATGTCCTCTACCCCAGAGCTGCCCCCTGTCCTCTTCACCGCGCTGCCCTTCTTCCCCACCGCCACTCCAGGAGTCCCGGCTGTGGAGCTCAATGCCACCTCCTGCCAGGAGTGGGAGCAGGCCCACCACTTCCTCTTCCATCTGGGGAGCCTGTCCCTTCTGCTGGGTCTGGTCATCCCCACCACCCTGGGCCTGCACATGATCCTGCTGCGCCTCTTCCTGATGACAGGTTCGTCCACAGCGTCCCCCGCTGACAGCATTCCTGTGCTGATAACACTGAAGGGGGGAATGTTGTCTGATACTTAATTTATCATAGCCTCAGCTGATTGTCACTCTAATCAGAAGTGCATTAAAGTATTGATCAATGATTGCCACAGGCTGGGAGAGGATTTGGTTCAGTTAACATTTAAAAGATCTGGGGAACTGCCTTGCACACAGAGGGCTCTCTTCATCGGAGCTGAGGCCCTGAAAGGCTCTGATGGCAGATGAAGGAAGGAGAGAATGGAAAAAGCACTTCCAACATGTTTATCTTTTGCTTGGAAGGAGAGTGGAGACAGGAAGCAGCCCAATTTATGGGATATTTTGACAGTTAATTTATTTATATTGCGCTTTGGAGCAAGCTAGTCTCTGAGGGTTTTACAGAGAAACAGAAACAGAGGGAGGAAGAATAAACCAACAGAGCTGCAGCAGTTCATCTTGTAAGGTAACTTTACGAACATGCGGGTGTTTTATGGATGACTAGAGGGGGGAATATTTATGCTACTAAAACAGACATAATTAAATAAATTAATCAGAAATAAATACATGTATGAGCTGTACCAAAATCAAATATTTAAAAATGTTATGTCTTTGTGCCAGCTATAGTTGTGGCTGGAGATATTATGTTTACAGGTTGTCCGTCCGTCCGTCCACCTTTCGTGAACGCCATACCTTAAGAACCCCTTGAGGGAATTTCTTCAAATTTGGCACAAAGATTTAGTTTGAGTCAAAGATGAGCTGATGAGATTTAGGTGGTAAAAGGTCACTGTGACCTTGTGTCAGTCTCATTCTCGCGAATTCAATATCTTTAAAAAGCCTTAAGAGAATTTCCTCAGATTTGGCTAAAACGTCAATTTGGGCTCAAAAATGAACTGATTAGAATTTGATGGTTGAAGCTTAAAGGTCAAGGTCACTGTGACCTCCAAAAACATGTTGTTGTTGTTTTTTAGCATTTTCACCTCTATTAGATACAAAAGTCTGGCATGAAATGGCGAGAGAGAGGGGATGACATACAGCAAAGGGCAGAAGTTAGAATCAAACCTCTGGCGACTGCGGCAAGGGCATAGGCTTTGTACATGGGGTGCCCACTCTACCAGGTGAGCTTGTAGGCACCCCCAAAAACATGTTTTTGGCTCAAAAATTCACATTTTAATTATGACAACATTTCACACAAAAGTCTTATGGGATACAATTATGAAGGTATGACATTTTATATCCTAAAGGTCAAAGGTCAACTTCACTGTGACATCATAATATTTATAATAACACTTTCCTGGCCATTATTCAACGTCATATCTCAGGAACAGGAGGGTAAATATTTGGTCAGATACTGAATTGGTGACACTAATCTTGGCTGTTGTACCTGTGCTTACTGTATATATCTTCTGTGCTGTCAGGGTAAGGTGTGTGTCAAGCATTTATGTTTTCACAAACATGGATGTAAACTGTAAGAACTTGACTGGTTTGCAGAGGCCAACAACTACGAGGTGGTTGTAACTACAACTTTGATGTCAACAAAACTAACAAATTAAAGCCTCAGCATGACCCCTACAACCTTTTATTCCAGCATTTAAAAATTACATTTACAGAACGTATTTGGCTCTAAAACTAGAGATCAAATAGTGACAATTTTCCAAGTGATCCATATAGTGTCATTGATGAAAGTGACTCAGATTTAACAAATACTGATAGTTGATTGTTTATTTCTAAGTGTACAGTTTATACTTGATGCTTAAGTATATGTCATGCATTTTAGGGAGAAATTTTGTTAAATTGGTCTGATTAAAATATCTGAAGCATTTGTAAATAGTGCTTCAAACTAAATTAAGATTTACTTACCTGTCAGTGTGATGGTTGCATTTTATTTTATTGCCATTTATTATCTACTCCTTTTGTGAAAAATAACTTCTCTTGATAGCTTCTCAGTAATTTACACATTTGCATATTTAAGTAATAAATAAAAAAAGGAAGTCCCTGAAAGTCCTTTTATTTTATTTATTTATTTTTTTAATGCAGGCAATGTTGGCCTGATGTTTATCTCCTATGTACAAGATTTTATCTCTTAAGTATGATATTATCTCCTACGTACAAGATCTCTTACATAGGAGATAAACTTAAAGGCTGTTATGAGAGTGAGAAAGCCATGCAGCCTATTTCATATTACAAATAAAAATTGGCAGCTTGCAATGTCTAGGCTCCCACACATGCACATAGGTAGTCTACTCAGTAAGCGAAGAAGCGAGAAAGAAACTTGCTTGGCCAACATTGCATGCCAAAAAAAAAAAAAGAAAGAACAAACTCACTTAGCTTCTCAGAGCTTCCCTAGAAATATCTAATAGATGTCTTTATGTGTTGTCATATAAGGTGTCATGGTGTACATAAACTGCAGCTCCAGGTAAACTTTAAACCAGTTTTAAGAATGAATTAAATGAATGAATGAATTAAACCAGACTGAAGTATTTACTTTTGGTTAAATCGTAATTAAGACTTTAAAGTGTTAACATTAGGTGTCTGGACTTATCTTCACCTAAATCCATATTGTTGTGTGTCTTTAATCCTGAAAGGATGTGGTCTCTTCATCGTGTGGGCGAGTCTGTACAGGTGTAACCTGGATGTGATGGTTTGGAACGTGGTGTTTCTGGTGGTCAACTTCATGCACTTGACCTTCCTCCTGTACAAGCGCAGACCGGTGAGTTCTGCACCAGCATGCCCTCATTCACATCCCAACAGTCGCTTTACATTCAGGCTGTTTCAGTGTTTTACTAAATTGGAATACAGGCCACAGGTGTTGGCCGAACAGTGTGTTCATTTGTGTTGAGTCTCAGTGTTTTTCAGCTCTGTCCTGGGCAGGAAGCAGCGTATCTTCCTGAGTCTGCTCCTGCTTTATGCTAATGGGATGCAGATAGAATTCATGTGTTGGTGAGGGGCGTCCACCAGGCTGATAGAATCAGACCAGGACTTTACATAATGACACAGGAGACCTGTCCTCCTCAGTCACTGCACCTGTTCACCTGTTCAGTTCAGCAGCACTACCGAAGGAAAGCCTGTAATTAGTTCAGAGCCAATCAGTCAATGCCACACCTACTGGTTAGTCACTCCAGCTGACCTGTGTGTGCAGACAATGACTACATTTACATGCATATAATATTAATCTTTTTTGTCCCCATTCCAAAAACGACAATATTTCTATCAAGCTGTTCACATGGTTAATGAATAGAAATATTCCACCAATATTCCTGTTTACACCCAGGTGTGAGTATTTTGATTAACATAGTCTAACATGTCATTTATGACGTTAAAATATGGAGAAGGGGAATGGCGATTGCTTGTGCATTTTCCACTGGCCCCCAGGAAGTGCATCAGGATTTGAAGCCAATTTTGATAGTGGCAAAGCAGTGGCACTGCAACTTCTGGGGTACGTCACATGATGCCATTAGGCCCCAAAAGAAAAACTTTTTCCCATAGACTTACATTGGGAAAAAGACTTCTATGAATCAGTGGATAAACCTTTTGAGGGTCACAAGCCCTGCGAAATAACTTGTTCCACTATCAAGATTTAATGCACTCAGTCTGATAACATTTGGAAAGTCTAAAAGAGCTGCGAGTTTAAATTATATTGCCCCCATTCGAGCTAGCTGAGCGATAAACTGGAAGTCTGCTTAGCCCTGCAATGATGCGGAAGCAGCACCGATCATTTGGGTAAATTCATACCACGGAAATAGAGTGATTTTGGACTTCATGCACAACTTTTATAGGCGTGAACGGAGCCACACCTCCAATGGTGTATCCAGCTCTCTAAACACATACAGGGTTTTCCACCATTGGAGGATGTGTTGGACTGTGTGAAAGCCTCCCTCTTTCAGTCCTTCAGCCACCTTCTTGGTCAGTGTTGTGATATTTGCTTCGATCCCAAAAACCTGCTGATATCCAAGTTTTTACAAAAAGTTTAAAATTAGATGTGTTTCTCTTTCTGACCAGAAATGTGGGCTTTACTTCAACCTGTTCTCATTCCCAGGTTGTCAAAAACCTATGCTTTGTCACACCCCCTGGCTCTCATAGTGATGCACAGAGTACTCTGAAACTCATTGTAACACGTGGTTAATGTTGTGAAATGGCAACATTTTCTCATCCCAAGTCTCCACATATCACCACTCTGTCAGTGGCCTTATTACTTGCTACATATCCTCCTGCGTTTGCAGTTAATGTTCTGGGGTGCTGCTGCCAATGCTGGGATGTCAACAACAGCAGATGGTTAGGTTTAGAAAAACACATCATGGTTTGGCTCTACATTTAAATGGTAAGCAAACACCAGGCTCTCACCCTCTCAGGTGAAAGTCTGGTGTTTGATGGACCTATCCACCGCAAATCCCACCCACCCTATAGAGAATTTCCAGCTCCTTACATTATGTTGTTAGCCTTTCAACCTGACACCATCCAGCAGGGTATCATTCTGCCATGACAGGTAACATCTGGCCACATTATGAACTGACACTGCCTGTCCACGTATTATATACTGCTGCAACAGATGCCGTCTGGCCAACTGATGGTGTATCATAACACTATGAAAGGTTATGTCCAGCAGCATTACAAACTGAGGCCTAAGGTGGCTTTTGGTGCCAAAACCACTGACAAAGCAGCGGTATTTGACGACTTCGGAATGTGAACAGGCTGGGAATGGTTATTGTTAGGTTTAGGCAACAAAACTACCTGGTTGGGTTAAAAAAAAAATACCATGTTTTGGGTTAAAATAAGTATGTCTGTTATGTAACAATAACTTAACGCAATGTAAATACATCACGTGATTGACATCAGTGCGTGACGACTGTATGTCAATTGCGTAACTTTACATTAAAGCAACACTGATGCTTGGTTTCACACAGGATATGAAGGTGGTCTCCTGGATGAATGCCTGGTTTTGTTGACCCATCCACTAGGATCAAGTCAGTTGCTCTTAACATCAAGTATTGCTGCAGATGGGTTTGCACTGAAGTTAGTTAAAAGCCCAGTGCTGCTCATGAAGATGCTAAAGAGTGCCTTTGGCGTCAATATCACATGCAGAGGGGACGTGACAAAGCAGCAGTATTTGATGCCCTTAGAATGAGAAATGGCTTACTTCTTGTGGGCCTGCATCTCCACCCCAGCCTTGCAAACTGTTGGCAAGTTGTTTCATGTAGGCTACAGCGCAGCTATGAAAACACACAGAGATGACCTTAAACAGAGGGCCATGTGTCACAAACTGTGGAAACACCCCCAACTGTGATGCATGTCCAGAGAATGTTATACCCACATGTCTTGATGGGAAAATGTCCCATTCTATGAAAAAACCTAAGCTGGAATATTTGAACGGCATATGCTGTTCACATGACCTGTATCAAATTCAGAATATTGTTACATTCAGAATAATAGTGGAATATCAGTGTGCATGTAAACGCAGTCATTGTGTGCAGAGCGATACATTGCAAGTACTTGTTTTAACTCATCTTGTTGCAAATCATTGTGCTGAACTTAACCTTAAAGGTTCTGTATCAGTTTGCTATGTAAAGATATAATGGTGTAAAGAGTCCTGAGCAGAGAATGAAGTCACACTAATTCTGTGTGTGTTGTGATCTGAGCCTCTCTGTGGTTTGCTGTGGTAGACAGTTTGGCTATGCGTTCATGTTAGTGCATGTGTGTATCCCACTGCTAGCTCATTGTTGCTGCTTTAACATCTGATATCAGGTCGATGTCACTGCAGAAGGGTAAAGCCGGCCCTTTGAATCGCCCCCTAGTTAGCAGTGTTGGCTCTGTCAGCACTGTTGCTATTGTTTAGCACCCTTTATGGAATAAGTAACATTAGCTGCTAGCCTCTGGTTCAGCCTCCTCCATGCTGGGAACAGTGTGCAGACAACTCATACGGTCTGAATTTCACAAAGATTCCCTTTAATGGTCGTTGCTTAATTATCTTGTTGCAGATGTTTTTTCTTGTGCTTATGCTAATAAATGGTTTGAGTACTGGAATGAATCTACAGTATTCACAACTTTTATTTGAAACTGTTTTTCATTTGTATAATAAGTCAACCTCCTAATAATTCTCAAATGTGTCTCAATTTAGTTGTTAAGCTGCAAGTGAGCTTATTACAGTACTTTAGTGACTCATGATGCATATTGTTTATTTATTATTATTTTCAGACCACACACAC
>JAPZEB010028266.1:0-11704 GCA_029783705.1 Chaetodon striatus
ATGAGTAAATGTTGAAATCAAACTATTAAAAATCTAATGATTGAACATTATATAGAATGGATAAATGAATAAAACACTCTTTATGGCTGGAGTAATTCCTGCGTGTCATATGGAGGACGCCATGAATCCCTCTGCACATAATGGCCTACAGCTATGGAGGAAATCAGAGACTTCACGCAGGGAATGACACAACAAATAACAATACACAACACCAGTAACCCCACCAAGGCAGGAGCAAACATGTGCATCAGTGCTGCTTTCCGTCCTGTTAAAGAAAATATAGAAAAATATGCTGCTTAACGTGCTCTGTCAAAATGTTACTGAAGTGTCTTGACGACACAAAGGCCTGGATGGCTCTGAACTTTTTAAATTTTAATGATAAAAAGACAGAGGTGATGGTTGTTGGTGGCTCCACTCTGACCCCTCCTGTAGATCCTGGCTCCTTGGCCCAGTTTATCAAGACCTGGGGGTTACAGTGGACTCTGACCTTTACCTTGACAGCCAGATCAGGCCGGTCGTTTAATCGAGCTTTCTCCAATCGAGGCAGCTGGCCAAAATAAAGCCAATTCTCCCAAGGCACCACTTTGAGACGGTAATCCACGTCTTTGTCACCACCACTGTATGCCGTTATGTTTTCTTGCCTTTTAATGTATTATATTTTCATTTTATTTGTATGTTGTATGCATTTTTTATGCCTCATGTGAGCCTGTTATTTATTCTGTACAGCACTTTGGTCCACTGTGGTTGTTTTAAAGTGCTTAACAAATTAAGATGGCTTGGATTGGATTAATAATATGTTAGGTAATTAATCTAAATTACTGTAAATTACTCTTAGAGGCTGATGAGGAACAGACTCACAGACATATACACAGACATACGCTGGTGTTGTAATGCAGACCGACTGATCTGAGCTCTGTTTGTGTTTGTTGATGTGTTCCACAGACATCCTGTAAATGTTATATATAGTTTAGATGTCTGGCTCCACCATGACATCTCATTCACTCTCTGTCTGTATGTATGTTGCTATAGAAACGGAGAGGAAGAGGGGCACTCGAAAGTCACCGCTGTCAGCACTGTGATGCATCCTTCACGTCATCTGAATCTCTGAAGGTTCATCAGAGAGTTCACGCCGGAGAGAGACCGTACAGCTGTGACCAATGTGACAAAGCTTTCAAACGCAAGAGTCACCTCGATCGACATCGCAGCATTCACACTGGAGAGAAACCGTTCAGCTGTGACCTGTGTGGGAAAAGATTCGCAAGAGCATCTTCTTTAAAACTCCATCACGGCCTTCACACTGGAGAAAAACCATACACCTGCGACCAATGTGGGGAGACTTTCCTGCACAGAGGTCACTTTAAAAACCACCAATACATCCACACTGGAGAAAAACCATACACCTGCGACCAATGTGGGAAAACCTTTGCTATTCTCTATTACCTAAAAAATCATCAGCGCATTCACACAGGAGAGAGACGGCACAGCTGTGTTGAGTGTGGATTGGCTTTCACAAGGCGAACTGATCTTAATCGTCACCAACGCATTCACTCTGGAGAGAAACCGTACTGCTGTGACCTCTGTGGGAAAAAGTTTGCCAGGGTGTGCGCCTTACATGTCCACCGACGTACTCACACGGGAGAGAAACCGTACTGGTGTGACAAATGTGGGAAAACTTTCACCTCATCAAGTGAACTTCGTGTACACCAACGTGTTCATACTGGAGAGAAACCGTACAGCTGCGACCAGTGTGAGAAAGCTTTCACCTCTCACAACAGCCTAGAAGTCCACCGACGTGCTCACACGGGAGAGAAACCGTACTGGTGAATGTGGGAAAACTTTCACGTCATCAAGGGAACTTCATGTACACCAACATTTTCATGCTGAAGAGAATTAGGGTGGGGAATAAAAAAATCGATAGAGCATACTATCACAATATTTTGCTTGGCAATGTGGTATCGATGCACAGATGCCAAGTATCAAAGTATTATTATATACTTCATTAATTTTACAAATTCACATTTTAAGATAATCTTTAGTGCCAGAATAATAAAATAGTTTTTCCCTGGTGAGGTCAGCAGAGGTCTCAGTCAACAACATTTAGCAGGAAGTTCATCAAAACAAAGATGGAGGCACTGGAGAAAGAAATCAGAAATGTGCCATCATCATTTAAATCAAACGTCTGGACTTAATTTAGACTTTTCAACACAGAGGGAAAGCAGGACTTGGATATGACGTGTGATTTACAGCAGTGTCATGTGAAAATAAAAGACTACAAACGTGGGTGCTTTGGAGGACCTGCTACGCCCTTACCCCACCTTTCTCGCCTCTCTCCTGCAAGAGCAGCTCCAAGACCCTCTGCTCTGAGTGTGACCTGCTCCGAGCAGACACAAAAACTGAAGACACCTGAGTAGTTAGCGCGCCATCCAACTTTTCAAGGGAAGGAGAACCAAGCTGAGTTAGCACCGAATCGCTAATTCTGTAAGGACACAGAGTGAGCTGATTCCTCTGCATCACTGGAACACACCTGGGACCCCCCCTCTTCTGAGCCAGACTCTTCTACCATGGACAGCTGCCGGCTAACAAGCAGCACAGAGCAACTCTTCCTCCATTCGTGGACTGGGAACGTAACAACTTGGCATAGCAGTAGGACAATTAAACAGGCTAAGCTAGCGTGTTTAATTCTGTCAGTCGTGATTTAATGTTGCTCAACGAGTTGTTGTTGTGATTGATTTGTAGTCAGGTTATTGGTTAGTTGGCTTTGCAAAAGCTAAGTTGACAGTACACACGTGAACATCCTTAACGTCCAGGCACCTTTTTTATAAACCATAGATCACATACGCATATTCACATATTCATAAATTGGCTTTCATCATAACTACAGTCACAGAGGGAACTTAAAGTTTCTGCTTCTTCCCGTTGTTCCTCTGACATATACCCACACTCGTATATATGTGTTAGGATTTTTGTGTTTATTTTTACTTTATTCTGTTCTTGTTCTGTCCAAAAGGATTGATCCGTTTAAGCCGATCAAGATAAATATCACTGACACTGATGGCTGGAAATTAAACTTTTATTTTGATATGATTAAAACATGTAAAATCAGAGGTGGTGGGACCAGAAAAGTTTTTAACTTCTCCTTACACATTTGAACTTGAACAATATTATCTGCGTTGCTCATTTGTTGCTTATATGTTGCTGAGAATCCTGTTTGTTTTTGTTTTGATTGCTTACAAGTTATAAGCAAGTTTTATTTTCATTTTCCATTTTCTGAAACGGTGCCCCATGAGGCGACTTAATGTAAA
Organism: Chaetodon striatus; assembly: GCA_029783705.1. Taxonomy (NCBI): domain Eukaryota; kingdom Metazoa; phylum Chordata; class Actinopteri; order Chaetodontiformes; family Chaetodontidae; genus Chaetodon; species Chaetodon striatus. The sequence goes on from JAPZEB010028266.1 coordinate 3,303, forward strand.
TTAAGTCATTATTTAACATTCCTAATCAATAACTGATTCTGATAGCCTTCTTAATACTTTGAACCGCATGTTCCCGACAAATGGTGACCACGTGAGTGGTATCAATGTTAAAGTTTTGTTGTAACCAAATTGTTTTTGTTTATTGCTGTCGCTATATTTACAGTTTTTTTAATAATTTTTTATTGTTACTGTTTATTTTCATCTGATCTTGTCTCGTGAAGCAGTTTGTCCTGCAGCTCTGCATGAAATGTGCCTCATAAATAAAGCTATTATTAAATACAAGCTGTGTTTTTGAAACATACATTTACACATAAAAATATCAGTTTGATAAATGTTAATATTAAAAACTGACAGCAGATTTAATTTCTTGAACGGAGGAGCCCATGATTCCCAGCGGTTTGCTGCAGTTGGCAAATCGGACAAATTTCCTTTGGAATAAAAGTATTTTTTGCAGAGCAGGATGATGTGCGCTGGTGCAAACGATGTTTCAGTATGATATGTTTGATACATTAAACTACAGCAGAGTGTTAGCAGACAGGAATGATTCATGACTGAGCTAAGTTTTAGAATGATGCCAAATAACGTCGCAGTTTTCTGTTTTAATTTGCTTCTTTTTATATTTATTTATTTACCTTTGGTTAATTCCCTTAGTAAGTTATTCCTGTTTAATTTTTAATTTATTTTTTATTTTTTTTTTTTAAATGTATTTATTTGCATTTTTCATTTATTTATTTTAAAATGATTTTTTTAATGTATTTATTCAATTTGTTGTAAAATGTCTAGCGTAGGTAAACTACCGTGTTTCATTAGTCTAGTTTAAATGTAAAACAGGTTAACACAACAGCTACTTAGCACAAAAATCAGCAACAAATTTTAAGGTCATGTAAGGTCATTACGATCAGCATTGGTCATTCTGAAAAAGTGAAAGAATAGTATTTACAGAGGCATTTATCAAAGTTAAACATGGAGTTTCAGAGTTTGTCCTTGATCACGGACACGACAAAATCTTAAATCCTTTTTCAGTGTGGCAGTGTGCATCACACATCATGAACTGCTTCTCCTGTATCCCTATTATCCACCAGCACCCTCTACCACTGTTGTCTTTCCATCTATTACTGGCCTCAGTCTGTTGAGCTGGTGACACTCGACTGTGAAGTAAAACACTGGACCTGTCTCAGGCCAGTGCTGTTTCACAAAGCTGCTGCTGCTTCCTTAAAAGGCATCAGAGCACTGTGATGCATTTGGGGAACCAGATTTTTCTTAATAGGAAAACTGCTTTGTGATTCTGGACAGGAAGATTGTGGTTTTATCTGTTTTCCTGCGCTCTATAACGGTGTTTGTAACAGACCTTCCTGCCTTAAATGGTCTGCACTTGGCGTTGCTCAGAGAGTAAACAGGAACAAACAATATGAATGAAAGAAAGGCACAGGCTGAGTCATTCTAACAGCTACACGCACACACTCACACACACAACACATACTTTCTCCGGCATGTTTTCAAGCATGCACGGACACACATGCAAACACAAGCAGTCCCATGCTCACAAAAGCATGATCATGTGCATGCACAGAAACTTTTATAGAGAACCATTTAACAACGTAAGGGCTGTTACACACTACAGTGTTAAGGGCTATGATAAAACACCTTGTCATCTCTTCTCTTGGACTTGAACACGACTTACAGACAACAGTCAAAGGTCAGCTGACCACCAATGTGCATGTAAAAAACTAAATAAATAAACCAGACAGAACACTTTCTAGCCTACCACTGTGAATCTGTTTTATGATCGGCACACATGTCAGAAAAACGTTGCTACTTGCTCTGTAAGGTTTTACTGCCACTGTCTCAAAAGGCTCAGAGTGCAAAATGGTGACTCACCACCAGTGGTGAAATGTAACTGAGTACATGTACTTGAGTGCTGTACTTAAGTACAAATTAGAGGTACTTTTGCTGTACTTGAATATTTTAATCTCATGCCACTTCTACTTCGACTCCACTACACTTCAAATGACACACATTTAGTGGTAACCCAACTCTTTTGGGGTGGCCAGTGCCTTTGTTGGCCCCCTTAAAAGTCCAGTGTGTAGGATTTAGGGGGATATTGTGGCAGAATTGAATATAATACAATGACTGTCTTATTTCAGTGTATAATCACCTGAAAATTAGAATTGTTGTGTTTTCATTGCCTGAGAATGACCCGTTTATATCAGCATAGAGAACGGGTCCTTGTTTATGGAGCTCGCCATGTTTCTACTGTAGCCCAAAATGGACAAACCAAACACTGGCTCTAGATAGAGCTATTTGCATTTTTGTTTTGGCCACTGCAGTTACAGTCCCATCTGCACCGAGCACAGAAAAACTTTTTTGTAACATGAAACAGCTTTATCCAGTGTTTTTACTGGTTTAAATAACCGGGTTTGTTTGAGAGAGGAGGGGACGTCTGCGGGTAATTTAGTTCCTGGTGAAAACCTTCAGAATGTCTGGATTGGAAATAAGGTGAGCAAATATTGAATTACCAGAGAAGAAGGGGGCGCACACAATAGCATGTGGTGGGCAAGCTTCCCATTTCTGACATACCAAACTGCATTGGAGAAACACTGATTAATAAAATGATACTACTTAATTCAGTGTTTTTACTAGTTTCAATCACCAGGTCCATTTGTTTTGAGGAGGAAGAGCCCTCTGGAGATAATTTGGCTCCTGGTAAAAGCCTCCTAAGCAATGAACACTCAAGGAATTTCAGCTGAGAGAAGTGTCACCTGGTTGCAATGTATAATCCTCACCATCAGTCACCACTAAATCATAAATCTTACACACCCAACTTTCACATTTATGTATTTATTTATTTATTTATTCTGGAAACCATGTCCCGATTTTCAGATTGTTTGATTATTTACATACACTTTTTTTTTTTACAATGCATATCTTATATATTATACTTAATTTTTTATTGATTGTTTTTTTTTTTTTTTTAAAGAAGTGTCTTCTTTTATCATAACAAACATCACCATTGAACAAAAAAGATACAGTTTCTCTTCCCCCTCTAGTCAAATGAGTGAAACAGCGCCTCACTGGTTTACCTGAGGTATTACATTTTAGTGAGTGTGGTAGAAAAGAGGTCAGACCAGGTGAAGTCAATATTCTTTAATTAGCATCAACCAATCACATGTTGACACGTCAGGACGGTGACTAATTGAAGTTAATCTGCCAGCACTCTGACCTTGAGCCAAACTAATTGTCTCATTAACAGTCGGTAAAGTCATTTCTATGAAATATTTTGGGAGAGTTCGCTAGTTTTCAGACGCTGCTAATGTTTTTAGCTCCTGTACAAATACTTAGCCAGCAGCAATGAAGCGTGGAGTCACGGAAAGAAACTATGACATGATGGGTATTAATCATTTTGCCTCCATGAGGGACAGGAGTGGGGCCTTCGTCTTCAAATGAGGTGAGTCAGATACAGTCTCTGTCTTCCTACCTGTCCCTGTGTCTCCTTTGTCTCTTTGCTCTTAGGTGGCTTTTTCGTGGATAGCATAAATGGTCCGCTGTGGCTGTGTATTTCTTTTTGCGCAGCTGTTGAAGCGGCTGTTTGTTTGCCTGGATATAAAGCTGGACTCTGCTGGCCTGTTGCTTGTTGTCAACACAAACACAACAAATTCGTAATTTCCCTTATTTGCATTTGCTGGTAGCCAAGTTTGCTGTGTGTTTAAGGTTGCTTGTATCAGATTTATATATACAAAGCACATAGCTTGGAAGAAAAAAGTGTGCCAGTCATGTTTTGATACATGCACTGATGTGATATTAATGATATTTGCTACACTGTTCAGGCTACACAGTATTTTGACTGTTATGAAGATGTGGGATGTGTGTTAGTCAAGTTTGCAGTGTTTGTAATTTGCCTTTTAGTGCTGCAAGACTGTGATAATCTGTAGATTAAAGGGACAGTTCACCCCCCAAATCAAAAATACATATTTTCCCTCTTACCTATAGTACTATTTATCAGTCCAATGTGTTTTGGTGTGAGCTGCTGAGTGTTGGAGATATTGGCTATAGAGATGTCCGTTTTCTCTCAGGAATAATAACTAGATGGGACTAGGCTTGTGGTGCTAAAAGCACCAAAAAAAGAAAAAGAGAGAAACTCAACAATGTCTCTTTCCGGAAATCATGACCAAGATAACTCAAGATAGTCCACAGAAAACATGCAAACATGGGTCTTTCACCTGGAAGCCCACTGTATTTTTCCTGTGTGAAACCAAAAGTCCGCAGAGTTTCTGAACAGTGTAGTGGGTTAGTATGTGTTGCATGTTACAGTACTAACATATGTCAGATGATGTATGTTACGTCATGTGACATTACGTTAGTAAGAGCTGTACTTATTTTAAGCCAAACATAATGGTTTCTGAACCTAACCAGGGACTTTTGTTGCCTAAACTTAAGGAAATAAATGCAGAAACAAAGTGTTTAACCCCAGTAGTAAGTTTGTTTAAAAAAAAAAAAAAAAAAAGGCTGTATGCATGTAACAAGTAGAAACTTTACATTTCCTGTGAAAACAACGTTAAGGTCCACTGACAAAGCAGTGGTATTTGAAAAGTTGGGATGATGGTGATAGTGATATACGGATCTTTGGCTTCTACTGCCAGTTCACCTAGCACCATGTAGTTAGCTTATGTTACAGCTCAGCAGAGTAGGACGGCGTTAATGTTTATGTCTTGCACTGTCACAAAAACAAGCCCCTCGTCCAAGAGTGTATGCACACTTCCTTCTGCATGGTGATACTTACTGTGTTGGTATAAAGAACATATGTTTTACATGACAGCGCTCACAACACGATCTGTGAATTGTCTTAGTAAACTGGGTCATAATTTCTGGAAAGAGACACTGCAGTTGAATTTTTAAATGCAACACAAGCCAAGTTCACTACAGGTGAGAGGAAAAATTTGTATTATTATTTTTTTTTTATTTTGGGGTCAATTGTGCCTTAAATTTATTGAGTGAAATTTCACTAGTTCAGACCTCTCAGATGGGAGGTCTACCCCATCTTTAGGGAGGACCCGATGTGCATTTGTTTTGTTTTTTTTTGCTGTTTTCTAACATGTTTTTGGCTCAATGATCAAATAGTGCACAGATTAGCTGATTAAAGTTTCAACATTGGTTTCTTTTTGAACATGTTGTCTTAATATTATCCTGAGGTTTACTCTTGAATATTTGCGGTTTGCTGTACCCTGCAGTTTAAATGAGGCCAGAAAAGCCACTGCTACCGTCTATTTCACATTCTAGTGTTTGCTGTATTAATAGTACTGCATCTGTGACAATAGATTTGTATTGTGCTGTTGGACTTAAGTTCTCACTTCCTTCAAGAATCGCATTAGTTTGAAGGTTTTGATGTGAGTTTACAATTTAAGATAGGGAAAACTTTAGACTAGTTCAAGTTAGGGAATGGCCGTAATCAACATTATAAGAACAGTATATACTCTACATGTGCTTTTGTATGCTGGGTTTCCACCCCCTGTCAAATTGAAGGACCACCTGTGTCGTCCCACTCAGTCCCTATCAGCTGCAGTGCCTACTTTTCCTCCTGCTGTTTCCTCTTAGAGGTGGACTGGAAAAATCCAGCAGGAAAACATGGAGTCAGGCAGGCAGATAACAGTTTCCTATTAGGACAGATTGCTCTCCTTTTTAATAGAGCCTTTTATTCCAAGTGAAACCAGCTGCAGCAGTTTCTATTTTAAGTTCACAGTAGCGTATACCTTCATTTTTAGTCTTCTCAATGTGCATGACTTCAATTTGCAGTCATAGTTTAGGAATAGGACCACAAAATGGGTTGTTTCTGAGGTCAGAGCTTTCCCACAATCACTTTTCCAACTACATCACAGGTCCTGACCCAGCAAAGACTGTCCTGAGGCCAATTTGTGGCTTTGTCTCACTGTTTGATACAGTCTGATTCACAGAGAAGATGACGTCTGCGTTTTACACTGAGCCAATAGTAGTGACAGTGTTTTGACGCTTGCTTGTCAAGTTATTATTACTACTGCCGATCAATATCCATTGTCTTTGTGAGTTTACATTAATATCAGATCAATATGGCACATAAAAGCGTCATACTGTTCCACTGAACAAAGCAGGCGCAGCCTATCCCAGACCTCCAAGAAACCCTGCTTTTTTAAATTTTAAACAATATCCAACCAATTATTTTTCTGGAACACATTTTTTTCCACTGATGAGTGTCAGTTTTTTCTTGCTATTCTTTGATTTGCCAACTCCGTCTAGACATTGCGGTTTAGTTTCAGTGTCACTCTTCAGGGACAGCAAAAAAAGAGTAGCTGTGTTCTCTTCTGGTATCCATTATAGTCCCTTTTTATCCAATAAAGCCCACAGAATCTTTTAGGGAAAGTGGAACTGGGCACTGCTACTTAATGCCACTTAAATGTACTTTGGAACTTATTTTTCTTTGGCATTTATTTTAACAAAAAACATTCAGCTTTTCATGGCTTTTTGGGTCTCATCTGTTTGGGTGGCAGTGCAGATAAAGTAAATGAAGGGCTCATTTAAGATCCTACATGACTGATATTAAATATTGAGTATCACATAATATCAGAATTGGGAACATTTTTGCCCAGCATGTTTCCCTACATTGGTCCACTATCTGATCATTAATCAAAAAACAAAAAATGAATCTGCAACAATTTTGATAATCAGTGATAGTATTTTTTGAGCAGACTCAACAATAAATCACTGGTTTCAGCATCTCAAATGTGAATATTTGCTGGTTTTCTTAGTCTTTTATGAAGGTAAATGTAATATTTTTTTTTAAATTTTGAACTGTAGGTGGGACAAAACTAGCTATTTAAATTCGTCAGATTACTGGTTTGCCAGTGGTTCATTACAGTGCGTCCAAAAAGTTCTGGGACACAAAAGAGACAGACTAACAAAGTAGTCAAAATTAAAGCTGCAAGCAGTGGTAACGGGCCTGTGTACACGGTGCCAGCGAGATGCTGGTTAATGTGACAGTGCATTGCCCTGACACTGGGCACATGAGTTAGACATTACTTCCAGCTTGGACTACAGGGTGCTGGATATGACATATTGCAAATTTTGAACCACTTCCTGTGTCAGATATGTGGTGCTAGAGAGCATGATCTAAACATGCATTATGCTGACTTAGTATTGGCATGTAGATGTCTTCAGGCAGGGACTCTTATCAAGCATGAGAAATCTGGGGCAGATTGGACAATGTATGCTGAAGTTAGAACAACTACCTGTGACGAAACTGGCAAGATGGTTGCTATGCCACAGCAACAACATTCGACGAAAACTCAAAATTTTTACACCTTTTCATTGTTGAGGTCTTGAGATTGTACTGACTGAATTTGAAACTAATCTGAATAATTCTCTTGCAGGAGTTTGTCAAAGGACAGCGTCTGGAAGTGGCCAAAAATCCACTTAAGTGCACTCTAAATTCATTATGGCTGACTTCCTGTTGGTTTTAGGGTTTGATTCCAAGAGGCTTTTATTAAGTTTTGGGATATTACATGTGCCTCCCAAATGTCATATATCTGGGTGAGACATGCCACAGGGGCCTGCTTTGTTGATGTCTTGTAGGGGGGCCCTATAGAGCCATTTTGACACACCTGAACATTAGACCCATAAAATATAAGATATTTCACCAAATCTGATGCTTGTCAAAGTTTCATGAGTTTTAGAGCATCTTAAGCCCCTCAAAAAGGCGATTCCATTGCATAAATAATAATAATCCCTTGCACTACAATAGAGTCCTCAACATTATAAAACTGTCTTCACATGCTCAGAAGTATTTATGTATTAAGCTGATTTTGTGGGTTAAAGTTTCGTATTTTTCCTTCTCCAAGATTTTGCAAGAGTGTAAAATCACTAGCGGAGCAAGCAGGGAAAGAGAATCAGCTCAACTTTCTTAATCAGAAGCCTAATTCATTCTTTTCTTTTCCTCATTAACATTCAACATCAAAGCGGAGTAAAACACACACAGTGAACTCTAGTTTTTGTCTGTTGTCCCTCCCCCTGCCACCCAGCTGAGGTCTGGTTTACATCTGTGTGCCACTGCCATTGCAGGCCTTACACAAAGGCGTGTGTGTGTGTCTGTGTGCAGATTCCCTGGTGTTCTTAACAGCGGGGAGTGTGTTTGTTCATGGTAGCAGCTTCCTAAAATCTTTAACACCCCCACTGAGCAGACCCAGGCCTCTTAGATCTTTTTATATGGGATATATTCACACACACACACACACACACACACACACACACACACACACATGCATAGCTCTCATACCTCTAAGCACAATAAGATGTTATTCACTACAGTGATATCAAATGCAGTGATATTTATACCATTAAGATAACAAAAAGAGAGGCTTTCACTGTCTTCAGTCCAGAGG
>JAPZEB010028317.1:0-11699 GCA_029783705.1 Chaetodon striatus
GAAAGTGCAGAGGGGAGGCTAACACACCTAGCCATGCTACAACTGCTGCTGACTTAGCAGCTACAGGCAAACAAGGGGAGACCTGAAATCCTTAAGTGTCCCAAGTGCAACTCAGTTTTATAAAATATAAGTAGTAGGGGGTCCCTGATGTGTCTCTCTTTGAGTTAAGGATCCTGAAAAACATCGAAGACCTCTGATCTATGAGGTTTTATGTGTGTGTGTGTGTGTGTGTGTGTGTGTGTGGCAAGCTAAAATACATACATATATGTATATACATTGAAAATAAAGGTACATCTGTCAAATAAACTTTTATTATTTCCAAATCAAAAACAATGTCACACTTCCTCTGTACACACACCGTCATTGGAGTCATGGTATTTTATTCACATGCATGCTCTTATATATATAATATTTTAATAATGCAGATATTTTCAAATATGCTACTTTTGGTTTTCATACTTTGCAAAAATGTAAGTATGCACGTCTTTGTGTTGAATCACAGGCGCCTGCATACACATGCCCCAGTCTACACGTGTGCAGCTCATCATGTTAATCTCTACTGCTGTCACGCAACATGTGACAGGGAACACTAGTTTGCTTTCATGAATCAGGATCTCAGTTGAGTGAAGATAAATGGATTTATTTAACGTGCTGCAGTCTGAAGGTTTAATACTCATACTCGTATTCATACTCATACTCATAATCCTCATGGTAGGGGTAAGGGTAGGGGTACAGTATGTAACCGGTGAAGATGTTGAACTCTACGTATTTACAGAGCTTCCTCCCAGACATCAGCTCAACGTAGACCTGATCGCCTCTCTTCAGCTCCATTACACACTCCTGAAAGCAGACAGTAAACATCATGTCATGGATCACACAGCTGTTACAAAACCTGTTATCTGTTGTTGTTTTTTTTGTTTTTTTTACCTGAACGGCGTTGTCTTCATAATCTTCTCGATTGCTCTCCCACACGCTGGTCATCGCCTCCCCGTTCTTCATCAGCTGCACCTGCAGACGCAACAAAACACAGAGTTAAGTTAGAAATGACTTGCTGCTGCAGAGGAGTGTATTCAGAGGTGTGTCTGGCTGGTTTACTTTATGGTAGAGGAGGTTTTTCTCCTTCACATATGAGTAGACTGTGATGGAGAAGACATAAACACCGGCACACGGGGCAGTGAAGACACCTGCAGGGGGAGGTGAAGAGTGACACGAGGCTTTTAATTTAAAATGGTGGGTAAAGATTTCACAAATCTTTTGTATTTACTTCGTCTCTGTGTGTGTGTGTGTGTGCGTGTGTGTGCTTCATACCCATGGCAGGGTTATATCCGTTGTAATGGTTAAGAGCGACGTTGCTGTAGGGGATTGGCACGTTAGTATTGAAAGGACCAAAGCAAGATTCAGATTCAGAAGTTCCAGGAGTCATGGTGGCAACGTTTGGGTCCATGGTGGCTTTGAAGGCAACCTGGATGCCATCTGAGAGAGGGAGAGAGAGATATCTCAGCAAAACAAATTTTCTGTGTGTGTATTGCCAGATATGTTGGACAACAATCCACCATTCATCAGTGTGTGTGTGTGTGTGTGTGTGTGTGTGTTCACCTGTATAGTCATGTACTTTGTACTTGAGTGTGCTGATGTTGTGCCACAAATAATGAATCCTTTTGAAAATATCATCCTCTAACTGGAACATGTCGTTGGCTGCACAGCAGCAGCCGCGCTGGCGAGTGTAGGCACATTCGCAGTCCCACTTTTTGCAGGTCATAGGTCCCTCCCATTTGACTGGAATATGAGGGAGAAAGGGGGAAAGGGGGAAAGGAGAAGAGGTTGTGTGAGAGACAAGTTCAACATGGAGGTTGCAGGGCATCACTTCAAACTTAATTTCTCTGTCGACTGCATCTAGATAAATTAAAGTTAAAAAAAAAAAATCACCATTTACCATGAATATGACGTGTTTACTGTGTGGATCAATGCTACATGACATGAATTAAATGTGGCAGTTTGTCTTGCTTACGTGCGTCATCTAAAAGTAGTTCACCGATGGTGCTCCCGTCCAACGCACAACCACAGTGAAACAGCGACCCCAATAGGAACAAAACTGGTATTACAACCATCTGAAAAAAAAAGGTATTCAGTGTTGGGTCAATCATGGACCACATCTGTGGGGTTACATGCTCAGAGCAGTGTCACAAGGTGTTTTACATGTAATACAAGTACATTTATACTGCCCCACGTGTGTGTTGTATGTTGTGTAATACCTCAGATTCGACGTTATTCCCATTTAAACTGTATTGTTTTGTGTTACTGTTTTTATTATCCGTCCAATGTGCAATTGAGAGCAGCGCCATTTCCTCTATAAACAACACTGTACACACACAGATATATATATATATATATATATATGTATTACCGGTAAATCCCTGGTAGCTCTTTTTTAAGAATGTATTATTATTATTAGTAGTAGTAGTATTATTATTGTTATTAGTAGTAGTGGTAGTAGTAGTATTTTTATTAATTTATTCAATTTATTGAAAAGAGAATATGAATCATCTTTTCTCTCTTGGTTAAATTTCCCACATGACATGACACAACATGCTTTAACTCAGGTGCCACTATTTATTTATTTTTTTATTCCACTTCGCAAATTTCACCTAATCTTGTTCCTGTAATTTGTTATTATTATTATTATTCTCATTATCATTATTATTATTATTTAAATAATATTATTTATATTTATCTAATATTATTAAAATAAGGGTACAAGTTAATAGAATGGGTTCGGTTAATGTTCCTAATGTTTGTTTGTACGCCTTGTCAGTGAGAGACTGGTTCACTCTGACATCTCACATATATCATTTTTAGTGTCCATAATACTGCTGAAAAATCAATGAAAAGATCTGAAAAGAAGAAATAATATTATATTCATTTAAGTGCTGATGGAACATCATCAGTTTTTGGGAAGTTACTAGTTATATGTTATCAAATTACAAAATAAACGTAATTGTGGTGAGTTACAGTTACTAAAAGACATGTCATTAATGACACTTACTAATCAAAATGTTCTGAATATTTGAATATATTCTTTTTGGTAAAAAGTTTCTATGTAGAATATAACATTTATTCTTTTGCTTTGCATCTTTTTTGCCCTGCAGTGATGCCTCCTTTTGGCACAGCCTATCTCCAGATTTTTTTTAAATTAAATGATTGCAATTACATTTTTAACAAAGTAAATAATCTGTAACCTGCAACATTTCAAAAGTAACCTTCCCAACACTGATATGTTACCTTGACATTTACAAAACTCTCTTTCACAAGCTTTATGTCCAGACAGTGTTTGATCAATGCTTACTTGGAAGCTGAAACAAATCTGCTCAGAATTAGCCAAACACAATGTTAGTCATCTGCCAAACATTAAGAAATCCAGCAGCCAGAGGCCCTTGTCTGGGCCAGAGCAGCCAAAAGATGAGTGAATACTGGATTTGCAATCAAGACGCTGGGAACAACTCACAGTGGGATGCCTATGTTGTTCTGTGTCTGATGGATGTGTCAGTAAGCCTTTTAACCATTTTTAGTTCATGTATGTTTGTATTTGACTCTTTCTGCCCCCTAGTGGTCAGACGTCTCTTCATGAAGGCTTACATTATAATATGATGACATCATGATCTTACATTCTCCTGCATTATTTCCTGTTTAAATGGATGTGTGCTTTGATTGTGATTTTTTTAAAAGTTTAAAATGAATTCTTGAATCATTTTATTGATAAATATTTCATGAGTAATAGTTGGTTGTCAAGTGTTGTTTGATATTAGTAAATAAAAACAAACATTTTTGTTGTGATAAGAGTGACAGCACATGTTTAAGAGGCTATAATACAGGTGTGCCTTGAGATTTTGGCTCACTTAAATGATGCAGTAATAGACATAAAGGTAAAATAATTTAAAAAGTGACTGATTTAAATTAGTCCAGGTGATTAACCAATTAATTTTGAAGGTATTTAATCCATCAATAACCCATTACATTTCAAAAAAGACCTCCAGCTGTATAACAATACCTGTCCAACTTTTTTTTTTTGTGTCACAAAACCTACTCACTCAATTGTTATACCCAGTGATAAGCAAAACTATTTGAGTTAATCATTGGGTATGATAATTGGTGGTTGACAGCCAGAGAGACCATTTTACACAGCTTTTTCATTTCACGATATAATTGTTGAGCGTATGTAAGGATAGAAACATAAAACTTACTGTTTTTTTGTTCCTCCTTCTCCTCGGTCTGAAAGACTCTGACTTTGACAAACTGGGAGCAACAGTTTTAAGCAGGCGATGGTTTTAGCGTCTTAATGACGTACTTCAGGTGATCGTCCCCTTGAGGAGGTGAATGGCAGGAGCTCCACCTCCTCACATGTACGCACATGCGCACACACAGACACAAACACGTAAACACCCAGGTTTCACAGCCAAACTCTAACAGTACAGTTCCCTTCACAAAGAGGGTCACGTACATCCTGGGTAATGCAGTGCACTAAAAGCAAGAATTGATTTTGTTGCAACTTTGTGGACTCTATTGTTGGGACAATAATACCCCTTATTGGGACAGCAGTGTCTGATTGCCACCCGCCCAAAGGACACCACCTGCTCAGAAACGCTGATATGGAGAACATTGTTGTCAGGTCTCCGAGGATATAATAGCCTACAGACAAGAAGACAAAAGAAGCTGATAGGAAGGTGTTATCGGCCCATCGATGAAGGCCTAAATCTGAGAACACTATACAGCATCACCTGGTTCTCATGCTGAGATAGAAGAAAGAGAGCAGTGATACCGTGTGTTCCCATAATTACTTTCCCTTCGGACACCGTTGGAAACCCAGATGTATTGATTGAAGTTTGTGTTGAGATACGTGATAGTCACTAGGCTGAAGTGGACTCCGTATTCATGTGAATAAAATGATGTTCCAGGCCAATATTTATTCAATAATAAGTCACAAAGACATCAACAGGAAGGGGTTGCCTTCTTTTTTCAATGACAGGTTCAAGGAAGGTCAATTTCTGAAAGACATCCTAGCTGTTTGTACAGACAAACAAAGAAGCTGGGAGCCACCTTGATCCTGATTTAGAGATTTTGGCTGATGGAGCTTCGGTTGTTTTACATTCTTTAGTTAGCTGACTGTACATCTGTAAGTAAATATTGCTCTCTGCTAAGACCGTATCTGCTCCTGAGTTTAGAAAATGAATCATGGTCGCTGTTATTTGGGAGAAGTTTAGTTATGGAGGCACTTTTAACTTTTGCTCTATTATGGTTTATGAATTTAGTGCCAAGTGAAGACACAGCTGTGTAAGCACAGAAAAAATGTCAGTCATTTTCAAAATCATTTTCAGTTACTCAATCACATGATCATCAACAGCAGATGATGTTTTACTCAGCAGTTAAATGACTTTTCATCCAAATTTCACGCCCGCACAGTTGTCATGAATGATAAAAGAAGCCATACAGACCGAAAATGTTTTTTTGTACCAGTCTGTGAACACGTTTATTTTAGTTGTAAGTTTGGGCACTTTAACATGGGAGTCAATGGGGATTCGCTCTGTTTTGGAGCCCGCCCCAAGTGGCCAGTCGATGAACTGCAGTTTTTGGCACTGCGAGTGTTGGCTTCACTTGTCAGCCCCGGAGGCCGCTGTGTGATTTCTACAAAGAACATATAACAACCTCAAATGTGGGGATATGTGCAAAAAAAGGGCTGATAATGATGTCGACATTTTTGAAAAATAACTTCAGAAATCTTTTTAAATGCATAAATGGTGTACATCTATAGGTAGATGAATTTTAACATGAAAGAGCTTGCTGACATGTGTAGTGTTATGTAATGAAGAACAAACCCACTAGTGAGTCTCTCATATGAGTGGCACTGTCTACGTATTTACAGAGCTCGATGGTCAACGGAGCGTTCAACAGCAGCCGATATTCATCTCTGCAGGTTGTTTTGAACTTGAAAATGCGCAGTCATTTGTTGCTATCCTTGTCCTGTTAGTCCTATTAGATGACAGGGTGTTTTTCCTGTGTTGAAGATTACCTTTAAAGTTGTCTCAGCTCCAGGGACAGTGCATTGTCTGTGTTTTTGTGAAGTCCCATGTCAACTGACCTGGTTCTTCACATGGTCTTATCTGCTAGATGGAGGCTAGGGTGGATTGGGTGTTTTGTGTCTGCCTTGCACACAACTCTTCAAAACAGACCTCCGGTCCTTGGGATGATTCACGTAACAGCATGGGATAAAAGTGACGTGCACTGTGCCCTGACCTCAGATGTGATTTCAAACCAGAGCTTTGAGTTACTGCATAATGGTGAAAATAAAAGAGTGGCCATCTTTCAGAGATTGTTTGATATGGAGGTGAAAATGTGCCAGAGCTAGTTTTCCTGTGAGGAAGCAAGCCATCAGCAAGCGGCCATGACTCGCTAAAGAGTCGGGAAAATATCCAACAAATTACAGATTATCCATCACAAAATCTCTTTTCATTTATTTATTTATTTTATGCTTTTTTTAACTGACCTACTGACCAGTGATCCAGTGATAACCCTCCTTTTGTTACAAACTGGGCTTGGACATTTGATGGAACAGACAAAATACAGAAATGACCTTAAAGCATTAAAGCAAATAAGGAAATATTGTTGTCATACGGTATGAGGCTTTTCTTCGATGAAACTGTTTTCCAGGCAGACACATTTAAGAGTAGTCTTAAGACTTTACTCTTTGATAAAGCTAATAGTTAGGTCAGGCTCAGGCTTGTCTTGGACCAGCCCCTAGTTAGGCTGATATGGGCCTAGTCTGCCAGGGGACTTTCTTTGACCAGTGTTGGGCAGTAACACATTTTTCCAGTAACAAGTAGTGTAACTAATTGCTGATAATATTTCAGTAATAAAGCCAAACCAAAACTAAACAGCTCGTTACAACGTTACTTATATTATCACATCACTACGGTGGTTCAGTGGTTAGTATTGTCGCCTCACAGCAAGAAGGTTCTTGGGAGAGCCCTTGTGTGCGGAGTTTGCATGTTCTCCCTGTGTCAGTGTGGGTTTTCTCCAGGTACTCCAGTTTCCTCCAAAGACATGCAGGTTAAAGCGATGCTTACCTTTCTGGAAATTTTACGCTTGTCTTTGTTTAGGTTAAAATGCTATTAATAAGCTGATGGCACACCAAAACGTAGGTGAAATCCACCAGAGATACAAACTCATAATTGTACCGTTCTCATATGGTTCTAAGAAAATTCTGACCAATGGCCAAGCGTCCTGTCTGTCTTCCCTATGTGGAGGATGACAGACAAATGCGGACCACCGCTTCCACCTCCAGCCGCTTCAACAGGGAAATCAGTTGGCAAAAGAAAGAATATTGCAGAAAAAGCGAACACTAAGAGAGAACTTGATGCTGCAAGAGCCAAAACTCAGGTCATCATTAGCTCTGCTTTTGAGCGATGGCGAAGACTGAGGCAGCTTGAGCTAAAAAGGGATGAGATGGTTGCAGAGTTTCTGCTGGACAGGAATTTTTAGTTTGTCTCTAATGCATCATAGGCTATAACGTTATATATGACAACACAGATTCCAGTTGCTAGTGGTTAGCCTACTGTAGCCTAACGTAGCCTGAGCCTCTGTATTATCTTCTTTGTTTGTTGCCAGTCACCAGTACTATCTAAGGTTAGTGTTTACGTGATATTATAAAACTCATCAGTCATCACTGACCTCCGATAAGTTTCAAAACTCCAGGGTTGTGTTTGACTGTGCAGGACAGGTAACGTTATGGTTAGTTTGCTTCTAATATAACATATAACGTTCAGCAATCAGCAGCGTGTTTTACTCCTCTTCTCTTCTACTCTTCTCTTGGTGTGTTACACTCGCTCTCCTCTTCCGTGTATCTGACGTGGGGTCACAGTGATCTTTGGCCACCATATTCTAATAAGTCCGTCCTTACGTCCAAGTGGGTGTTTGCGCCAAATTTTAGGAAATTCCCCCAATGCGTTGATAAATTAACAAGAATGGAACAGATGTAAAGATGGACTTATGTATGAACAGACAACTGAAAAAACAAAATGCCTCCCACCATGGCTATCACCGCTGCAGAGGCATAAAAGACATTGTTGTTCAGCCAGCACAAAGATCCTGCTTTCAAAGAAAGTATCAGTTTTGCTTACCCAAATGGAAAAACATGTCCAAGACTTACTCCAAAAAAAAATTTTGAAATTCAAATTGATGTCACATCTGCCTGTGCATTTCATTGTTGGCTGTAAAAGTTAGTTGAGGATGTATTTAAACTACAAAAAATCCTGTTCTTTGTCACTAGTCAAGCAAAATTAGGACTGAAATAAAATAAAAATTCAATTTAGTGGGAAATAAACAAAACCATACGAGTAACTTACTCGAAGTAAAATGAATAAATTAAACTATGAAAAAACTAATATTATAGGAAAGTCAGACATAATCACAACTATAACAAAAGATACTTACTACATATATCTGCAAACAGCTCAGACCCCAGAAGAAAATCCTGGCTTTGTGTGTTTCTGCAAACCACAGATAGTTACATCAGCCCGTTTCATATGTATCATATCAACGTTTCAAGTGTGATCTCACATATGAGCTGACTTTGTTGGTGGGAGTCACCCAGGCAAGACACCTGCCAAGCTGCAGACTGCTGTTCCATGCCAACAAACAACCTATTGTGATTTAGTGAGTTATTGCTGTGTTTCCAGCAACTTTTTGGTAACCAAATGGGGTGTTTTATGGCAACCCGCACTGTTTTTCCAGCAGGGATAAAAAATAAAAAGCACAAAACGTGGTTATTTTTTACAGAGCCATCGCTGTGTTTCCTGCCTGAGTAGTGGCATGAAAAGCAGGCTGTCTTGGCCCCCACATCCATGTATTTTCAGCCAAAACACAATCTTTTCACAACAATAACCAAGTGTTTTTGTGCCTAAACATAACCACACTTTAACCACAGTGTTGTTGAAACACGATGTTTCAGTATATCTGTTAAATGCAAATGTAAGTTATCTGTATAAATTTTTTTCTGGCAGCTGGGTTGCTGCCAGAGAGGTTGTTTTCAGTCCCATATGTTTTTTTGTCTGTTTGTTAGTGAATCACAAGAACTTGTCTGAAGAAGTGATTAATTTTTGCTGCAATTTTGTTTGCAATATATATATATATATATATATATATATAATATAAATAATATATATTATATATATATATTGACCATCAACTACTGCACCTTGTGAAATTTAGCAGGCACATGTATAACTGTCTATTACAATACAAATTTTGATCTGATTAGACCTGATTAAATGCATCTTTCTTGGCGTTCCTTTGCCTTTTCTTGTTTATACTTCAGTAATACATGCAGGGAAGTTCTCATTACTCTTGCCCTCCCTCCAGGAAGAGGTCAGAGGGCTGGATCAGACACAAAACAGCAGTTCTGAACCTCATATAGGCATTCATTGGCTTTCTTGCCCAGGGACATTTCAGCCAGGCACATGTTTACTGTCAGTAGCCTCTGCTCCTGGGTCCTCCAGGTAAAGGTTGTGCAGTACTCCACTTATGTATCACATTTGAATACTGTTTTACCACTTTTAGATCTTGTTATTTTTACACTTTTTTTTTTTTTTTTTTTTAACTTTGAGCTGTAATTAATTAGCACCACAGTGGCTCAGTGTTCTAAAAATGTCATCACTCTCAGTGCAAATTTAATTGAAGATGGTTTAGAAGATGTAATTATAATGTTGTCTTTTAAGCTTATAGAGACTTTTTATAGTCCATAGGTTTATAGTCACAGTGGTTTTTATTCTTTAGGTTGTTTTCCTCCATTGCTTTTTCCTGAAATTGAATGATTGTGCTGAGTTTAGCAGAGATGTATTTTGTTGTTAGGTTAGTTTTTTCATTATTTATTTATTTCATTTCCATGGTGATGCAACCCTGCTGTGAGCCAATGTGATCTCATCACTGCTCGTTATATTTTGATGCTTTGGCAGACACCCCTTGTGTCACATTAATGATGCTTAGGGCAGCCTTTTGCGGTGTATCTTGACACAGATGGGAGTGGCATTTAGGTTTAGCCAATCAGTACTTGGTTAGCAAAAGATCACATTTGACATTAGCCACATCAAAGTTAGGGTTAGGGTTGACTGATGTGACTTAACACTCACCTGACAAAATTAAAATAACGTTGACTTTTAGTTTCACACGAGATACAAACCCCTGGATCAAAGTTGTGCTTGTTAGACCTATCCACCTCCCCTTCTTCTTACTGCCTGCCTTGAACAGACTGTCTTTCTCTTTTTTCCATGTCCATTGCTCTGATTGTGTATGGACTTATTTATGCTCAATGTTGGATACATACGCAGACATGGACAGAGCACTCTGTCCAAACTCTGCATTCATTTTGTCCTCACTTCTTCTAAAAACTCATGGACATGGACTAAACGGAGTGGTAACACTGGAAATCATGGGGGCAGTACAGCATACTCTAAGTAAGACATGACTGCAGGACACAACGAAGACATTTTAAAAATGACAGATTCAACAAGACCGTTTGTAATAAACTGAAAAGAATTGAACATCCACATGTCTCAATGTATTTAATGGCCTCACAGACCCCTGCTGTCGCAACACTGCCTCTGATTAAAGGTACGTCATTACGACTTCCGCCACCATTGCCATCTGTCCTCTGGTGGCATTTGTGGATATACCTATGCCAACATAAAGGACACTTGTAAGTATGTGGGCAGTGATGACATTTGAAATGTATCTATTTTCATACAGGAAGGGAATATAAATGAGCCTTAACAATGACGCAGATGGGTAACATTTGTTGAAAGCCTAGCACGTCTCCTATAGACGCTAAAGGATGCAGCGTGTGTCTGTGCCTGACACCGAAGACCACTGACTAAGTGGTAGTGTTTGATGCCCTCAGATTAAGATCAGACTGTGTGGGCTCGCAGCCACGATTTGTGGTCCCTCAGTCATGGACACTATGGATGGTCTGTGCCTGTCCAACTGCAAGTTCACATGTAAATTCTGGTTAGTTTGTTGCCCAATCACACACTTGCATGCAAATTACAGTTTGCTTAGTGGTGGCAGTGCCTTGTCTAATCCCATGCTTTAATGCAAACAAATTTAAATGAAGTAAAATCACTATTTGCCTGTCATTCACCCATTCACACACACCAGTCACAGTGAGCTACCATGCAAGTTGCAATCTGGGGTCCACACTCTGACATTGAACACATTCGATAACCACATGTACATGTATGTGATAATACTGTGTTCTTGTTAACAATTTACAGAAACAGTTTAACTAGTATATAGACACTGTACATTGTTATTCATTGTTGCTTTTTATACATGCATCTATTTTACACCTATCTATGTGTATATACTGTAATCGTAATACTTACATGTTTATTGCCTTTCCTCGTTCAGATTTGCTGTCCTTGTTTTTAGCTGTACGTCTATTTCTATCTTTTTGAAAAATGTTCTTGGAACTGAAACTGGAACTAAAAACCAGTCAAATTGCTTGCACACATACTTTGCCAATAAAGCTGATTCTGATTCTGATATTCCAATAAAACACACACACAATGTCTCTCTTTTTTATGTGTTTTCATGACACGACTATACTAAAGCAAAACAAATCACCCTCTGGGGTATTAATTAGTAATAATAATATG
>JAPZEB010028400.1:0-11696 GCA_029783705.1 Chaetodon striatus
GAGACACACACACACACACAGGGGCACGCACACACACCCACACACACACACACACACACACACACACACACAAATACATGAAGAGAAACTCAATAAAATGAAACATGGATGACACCCTCACTAATATGAGATGTGGGTCCACAGGCCGGAGCAGGCTGCACGTTAAACTCAAACTGATTTCTCTTCTGCTGCTCTCCAAACAACAAAACAACACCCCTGCTGTAAGATCCAAAACTGACAGTAACTTTAGGAGTGAAGGAACATCTTCAACCACTTATAACTGCTGAAAATGTTCTTGGTCTTCAGTGTCAACAGATGACAGCCATATTTAATCAAGTCCAAAAGACAAAAATGACACAAAGCATGAACAGTTATGGACCTTAGACATTAGGGCTGTAAGAAAATATCAATACACCTGAGCATAGCACCATACTATTTTGTGATATTGTCTCAATTCTCAAAAGCACTACAGGTTTTTAGTTGATAATTTTCATGCAAAGATTCTTGGTTGTGATTCATTTTGTGTTGAGTATAAACCCCTGACTGCTAGATCTTTCAGTGTTACAACCTATCCTCGGCAATGTGACTCTTTAACTCAACATATCGCTAGCATAAGGCCTATGAAACAGGCACAAGAGTGTATCACTAGCTCCTAAAATAACATTTATAAAAAATCAGATTAATCTCACCTTGCTTACAGTGTCCAGAATATTGCAATTCATTGAATCATGATCGCTGTGCCATGATATGTATCATATCACCACAATCTTGCCAAAACACAGCCCTGTTAGACATACAGTCCATGGAAGTAACTGAAAACTTTATTCTTCTCACCTTTCCATAACTTTAACTTTCAAATAACAAATAAGCCACTGCAGAGTCTAATTGAAAGCAGACAAAGACCCACCTGTTTAGGCGGTGTCTATCTGGTTATTGAGTTTGCATCAGAGCTTGATCGATAGCTTTCACATCAGCCTAAACTAAACAAACATACCAGAGCTGGTTTGAACTGTACTCTGTACTCATGTTTCCTTCTGTCTTGTCTCAAGGAAGAGTTAAATGGTTTGTTTTTTTAATCAACATGACAGGGAACTTTAATTCAACTTCTTTAACTTACCAATCTTATTTAGGGCTGAAAAGATTTCTCCAGAAACTCTAACAACTCGATTACTGAAATACATTTATGCAAATTATCTACACTGAAGCTTTGTTAAATCCAGATGACATGTATAGTGTATATCATACTAATGATTATTACTGTAGCACAATGCTCTTACGCTGTAGACATGTGACATGAAGAACACACCTCAAAATCATACATTCATGCTCAAAATAGAGGATTTGATAGTACAGATTGCAAAATGATGCAAGAGAGAACACTGCACCGTTATTCCGCCTCACCGGTCTGTCTAAAAGGTACGATGGGTGAATAGGAGGACAGAGTTGTCTCACCTTTAAGCCTGTAGTGAAGGTAGTAACAGTGCTGTAAAAAGGACAGCTGGCAGGACGTGACAATGGGCAGGATGGGTGTGATGTTCTGACAACGCCATACGTGTGCGACCCACTGCTGGGAGATTTTAAAAAAGCAAGCAGCAGTTGTTGGCTAAGTCAAAGAAGAACAGCCGCTGAAGATGTCCACAAACTGGGAAAACAACAAGGTCTGGGAGCTCCTTACCCTCCAAGCAGAGGACGAGATCAGCAGAGAAGGTAAATGATTGTTGCTGCCATGGTAATGCCATTGTTATTGTTTATAAAGTGCTGCTGGTGTGTATATTATATGTCACACCAGAGGCTGACGCTGTTGTGTTACATGTCATGCCTGTCACACCTCTTTTGCTTCTGTGATGCTGGCATGAAGGTGGTAGGAGACGTGGAATGGAACGTGGAGAGAGGAAACAACAGTCTGGTCTGTTAAAATGTAGATTCTGATGTTCATGCCATCATACACTTGGAGGTCAAGTCTTCTGCATTTACTCATCAGTTCCCATAAAAAGGGTCATTAGGTTGCAATTTGAGGGAGACTGAGCAATAAATGCAGATACGTTCCTTATGTAACAGGAGCCTGAAGTCAAAAAGGATGTAAATCTTCCAGTGTGTGCTGATCAGTAGGGGGTGGGGGGGTACAGGGAGTGGCTCACAGGCCACAGCAGGCGCCAGACAATAAGAACGGATACAGAACTGGATGATGGATAGAGAATTTTAAGTGCTTTGAGGTGGTGAAAAAATGTGTGTGTAGATGGCAATACCCAAAATGCATAAATGCAATAAATTAATAGGATGTGAGGCAATGCTTTCATAACAACTCTTAACAAGTTCTCTTGTTCATGTTGATGTCTTCATCAAAGCCACTGCGTCTTCTCATGATTCTCGTGAATTTGATTTCTTGCAGTTATTCTGTGCACTGCACACACAAACATCAAAAAGATGAGTGTGTGAAAAAGTGCAGGATATGAAATAGAAATATGATTTTTCAAACACAGAAACAGTAGTTTGTGAAAGAACATTGGATTAAAATAACATTTTGTGGGGTGACAGAACAGTTCCTGTGTGACCTATGACAATAACTAGTAATCGGTAATAGCAATAAGGTGCTCTATAAACATGTCAATGTAAAAACACCAAGAAAGACCTTTCTTTATCTTCTAATACTTTGTGGCACTTATATGAAACATGAAACACTCACATTCTCATTCCTCACAGGTGGCAGACAGAAGAATCTGGAGCAGACAGTGCAGTCCTCTGTAAAATTTATTAGCATCAAATAAGTGTGACATTTCCAGGCACAGACTTTATTAGACAGCA
The DNA here is from genome assembly GCA_029783705.1 of Chaetodon striatus. Taxonomy (NCBI): domain Eukaryota; kingdom Metazoa; phylum Chordata; class Actinopteri; order Chaetodontiformes; family Chaetodontidae; genus Chaetodon; species Chaetodon striatus. The sequence goes on from JAPZEB010028400.1 coordinate 2,803, forward strand.
AAAGACAAGATATGTGACTACAGGCAGACACTTCACCTAAAATACTCCCACTTATTTCACAGGTGTGAGCAATTAATGGCCTCACTTCTTCTCTTTTTCTGTCCGGTGACAAGCGTCTGTCTGGAAATGTCAGTCTTATTAAGTGTTAATGAATAATGCACCCTGCTGGTTTACAGACTATTTCCTCTTTCTGATAGGTGGACAGCTTGCGGGCTAGTACACATCCTTATAGATACAGTCGGTGTCAAGTCATGGTTAGCGGGCGTGGTCAGTGAAGGGGAAAACAGTCCTTTCCCTCAGCCTATACATGCTGGAGTGCAGTTTTCTGAACTCTTGAGACCCTATTAGACTTACTATAGATGATTGAAAGTACCCTCAAACTCTGTATTTGAAAGTTCATTTGACGCGCAGCCACACAGCAACTCTCCAGCATGGCAGTAAATGCTTTGTTTAAATATCGACTGTATCTATAATCATTATCAACCATATAAATTTGGGTTGTTGAAAAGTTTACGTTACTGTCAGCTGACACTCTAATCGATCCTCTTAATATGGGTATTCACAGTAATCAATCTATTTGTATACAGGAGCCTCAGCCTCATTTTAGCCTCATTACTGAGAACAAACCACTGGCTGACTGGTCAATTACCAGCAGTGCTGCAAGTCCTTTTTGAAGAACGTCTCATCTGGTTAAGGGCTAAACCTCAAACCTCAACAGACTGCACCTTTTAGCTCCAGTACATTACTGAACCAGCGCAGGGGCTGTCATGCATGCAGCAGAGCTCATTTAACAAGGGAGGTGGAGAGAGATGGATTTATTAAAGGGACATACAATGGTGGGGATAATTGAGGATTCTGCTCCCATTGGATATCCACCCCCTGCATTAGAGGTCAGTCAGAAAATATGCAGTACATTGCTTATGGCGCCCACTCAGTGCTGAGGTCGACAATTACAGAAAGACGGATGAAGGGAAGAGCAGGTTATTTCTTGCACATACTGAGAATTAGCATCTGCTTCAGTGCTAGCACACTGTTATGTCCTAACTGCCAATTCTGGGGTGGCGGTGTTTTAGCACCATACCAGAACAGTCAATTATCAGCTCACTACCACAGAGTATAAAGAGCCCTATTTTCCCATTTAAAGCGGGAAAAAAAAATGTGTTTCTGTCTTGTTTCAGTGGTTTCATGTCCATTTTAAAAACCAGCTGCACATCCATTATGAGCTCAGGCCACTAGAGCATTTCAATTCCCATATCCACAACCACAAACAAGGCAATTTACAAGATTCAGGGTGAGGTCCGGCCATCAGCTATATGAGCCTGCTCAGTTTAAGAGTGTTGGTGTGGAGTCGTATTGATTACAGCTCCAGAGAAATCATCCTAGGGCCCAGTGCTTTTTTTCCCCTGTTATTTCTTTTCACTTATTTCTCCAAAATTAAAAAAAATCTGTGATTAATATGCTATTTTCTTCATCTTTGCTTTTATTATTGTGCAAGAGATGTAGAGGTTCAGTTTGTAGGATTTAAAGGGTTATATTGGCAGAAAAGAAATATAATGTAGTATGTTTTCTTTAGTGTATAATCACCTGAAAGTAAGAATCATTGTGTTTTAGGTACCTTAAAATGATTAGTGTGGGTCCTCGTCCACAGATGTTATGTTGCACTGCCATGTTTCTACAGTAGCCAAGAACTGACAAACCAAACACTGGCTCCTGATAGGGCCATTCATTTTTTTTTGTTTTTTTTCGCATTGGATGAACAGCACCAGAAAAACACAGAATTTTTATCTGGCACTGTTTTTTTCAGTGTTTTCACCAGTTTAAATCACCTAGTCTGTTTGTTTTGGAGAGAAGAGACCTTAGACCCTAGATAACAATAAATCCTGCACACTGCTCCGTTAAGCATTTCTATCTGTATTCTGAGGAAGAGGCCTCACCCATTAAGCATCGCATTCTGCTTATTTTCCGATAATAAGGTCATAAGGATGGGATAAAACCCAAAATATCCAAACAAGAACTTAATTTAATTTTCTATTAGCATGTTTAGCATTTCAGGGACAGATGCCAGCTACAGGTCTGATTTCTACTTTACTTCTTCACTAGAGTGATGTTTTCCTGGCTGACTGTTGCACCCAGTTTGTATCAGTTTTCTGTTGCATGAGCATTCATTTTGATAAACAAAAACTGAGTTTGACATGATATATATTAAAACTGTCTGTAAGACCTTTCCAGTGTTTGCATTTAAAGCATTAGAGGCAGCAGTTCATTTTTCATTAGACAGAAAGAGAATAGCTGCAGAGACAAGTAAAATATGGTATGACCATCTGTTTCCTGCCACCATTAGCTGACAACCAACACACACACACTAATATAGGGCACTAATTGAATTACAGTTGTGCTTGTTTTTGCGCTAGCTGCTCCAGATAAATCCTATCAGCTCAGATGCTGCAGTCAGGGATTCTCCCTGATGTCTGGTGTTCCAAAAAACACTGACGATGGGGGGTGAGGGAAAAAAATATTTGAGTATAGAGATAGAAACCGCCTCAATTTGTTCACAGAGGATTGCAGAGTTTAAGGGAGTATGAAAGGGGGCGGGCTGACACACATAGTTCAAAATATGGTCTTTTCTTTAGAGGCTGGCCATGTTCATCTGTGTTTTTTGTTTGTTATTCATATTCCTTCTCTTCCGTAGGATCCTCACAATGAGATAAAATCAGGCTTGTTTTTCTGCTGCGACGCATGTTGAAGGGACTGCATGGGTATAATTCTTCCTGTAGTTTTAGGGTGTGACCGTAGTTAATGAATCTAAATATCCCAGAAGCAATAAAATAATCCTTTCCTTTTTCAGCCATTCACTCATTCACAAGACACTTTACCCCAAACACCAAATACTGAGTGATGTTCACCTGCCTAGAATTATAGCTTCATTATTATGTGCAAGCTGTCAGTATTATCCAGCACATACAGCACAAAATTATTGCATTCCTGGCTGGTATTTTATCATCAGACTTCACTCAGCATAGCAATAAATTTAAATTCTCAGTGTTTAGTGTCATTTCTGGAATGCAGTGGATGAAAAGAAGCCATTTAAATGAGAAATATTTTTCTTTTTATTTAGCTTTCTGGTTCACATTTAGAAGAATAGTGAACATTCTGTGAAAGCAAATGGGGATCCAAATAAAGAATAATGAACAGTCCGTTAGTTGTCACTGTGTATGTAAAATTCATTAAAAATCTGTTATTAGTTTATAATGTTTTTAGACACATCTAATAAAATATGACTAATTTTGGTGTTTCTATAATAAAGGGCCACACCTCCCAGTGGTCACCTACATGTTTTACCTTCAGCAGTCTGAGGCCAGGAAACTGTTACACTGTACATTTTAAAAAACACTGTCATGTTGAAAAGCAAGCACTGCAGGTGCAGTCATACTTTAAAAGAGCTGTATGCGACATTCAGAGCATTAATATAGCAGCAAACTATCTGCTGTATAAAGACGTAGTGGCGTAATGGCATCCTGAGCAGAAAATGAAGTCATGTTTCCTCTGTGTGTGTGGTAATCTGAGCTTCTGTCTTGTGTTTATTGTGGTGAGCCAATCTGGCCACACGTGCATGTTAGTGCATGTACTGTATATATCCAGCTAGCTAGCTTATTGCTGGTGTTTTGAACAGTGCTTATACATATATTATTATCATTTATATTGGGATAGCATCGTCGCAGTAGTCTATTTCCCGCGCTAGCTCTGATCCTTTGTTCTTTCAGCAGCTGCTGGTATGAAGGGTCATTTCCTCTCAAGCAAGAGCAGAAAACATGGTAGCTATTGGCTGTCAACTTTGCGATGTGTTCAAGTGCAACATTTTGACCGAGACACAGGCGACTTGAGGCAATGCAGCAGTTACCTGATCTGCTAACCATTCTATGCTAAACTCTCCAGGATAGCGTTAGGTTACAAAAGTGTTTACATTTACTGTGCAGTCATATGAGAGGTGAAGGAACACACGGATTTATCATGTGAAAAGTACGTGCGTCATGCCGCTAGCAACCACTTCATCACACAGTCAGCTCCATTTATCACCTTGCTCAGAAACACCCTGCCTCTAAATGCTTACAGAGACAGGACACTTTACACTGTAGGTGCTTTAACAATATGGTGCTTTATTACTAATTAGTCCCTCATTTGTCTCTTTCTCCATCTCTCTGTTCTTTCTCCCATGTTCCCTCCCTCTGTATCTCCCACTTTCCAGTTCCTGTCGAGAAATGCTGACTTAATACATTCATTTTCATCACTTTCACTACAGCGACAACATGTCTGCATTGCCTGCGGCCTGACAGGGCATTGATTTTAGCAGGAGATCCATGCATTATAGGTGCACCATTAATAAAAGTCGCTGTTTGTGTCACTCTCCAAAAACTGGAGAAATTGATAATGGCTTGAGATGCTTTTAATTTTTATTTACTATGTGCATCAGTGATGAAAAAAAACAGTTAATTTGCTCTCTCAACAGAATATTAAACAAGATCATCTTCTCTCTGCTGTTCTTGTCACAAACAAGGAAATGTGCGTAATGAGGACATAATATTATAATGGTTAGCCTATTAGAAAGTGACGTGGGTCTAATGATGGAGTGTGTCCAGAATGAGAGCAGAAACATGCAGGGCATGTATCGACTTTCACTGTGAATAAACATAGGATCTACTGTAAGGACGCTGTGCATGTCTGTTAGCAATATCATGTATTTTCATTAACAGAGGGTGGGTAAGCATTGATTTACATAATTAGTTTTGCGTTCTCCACAATGTGTCAACTTTTCAATCGAACACACATGGCACATGGAAAGCCGGCTTGCATTAAAATCATATTATTATTATGACAGCTGAGTGGATATAATTATATTTTAGTATTACTGGAACCAGGCAATTCTTCACACTGCTCGTGTGTTGGTGTCTTTACTCACATGTGCACAGGCATCTATTTTAGCACGAAGCTAATTAAGTTGTTTGACTGTAGGGTGAAAAGTTCGACTAACACTTCAACATCACAAATGAATGTGACAACTGATTCAGCTGACAAAGAACCAGATGAACCTGAAACAAAAAGTAAACTTGTGAAGTTTCCTGACATCTTTGAGATAGATGGGAAAATGTACGGCAAAGTCTGTACAACATTCACCTCAGTAACTGAATAACTGAAACATCGAGTTAGCTAGTTAACTGGTGAAACTTGGGATTCAAATTCTGTAACAGACCGAATTACTATCACGTCGCAGCATAAACAACAACAGCAAAACAACCACTGCCAGGTAGACAACTGGCCATTGTTTTGAATCACAGAGACATGTGAAATCAGCAAACTTGTTTATTTCTGTTGTCATTTTCAACTGTAACTATATACTGTAGTTAAACATGGTGGTCCCACCTATCTGACATTTCGGCTGCGCTTATGTTATGCACCATGTTGCTTTGTAGCATCTTTGATAAAGGTAAATGTATTTTAGCCACCTGAAAAATAAATATCAGTTTACGTGTATGTAAGCTATATTTTGAATATTTTATTGTCCATAGAGTCTGGTGGCTCTGAGATGACTGCCTCAGTTCCCCGTAGAAAGGCAAGGTAAAGTGGTGAAACTATTCTGAATATATCATACATTTTATTTGATATAGATTTTTTTAAAGTGGACTTCTTTTTAGGTGGCTAAAAACTAACCAACTGACGCAGCATTTGCTCAGCACGGTTTAGTTTTATGCACGTAACACCGAAAGTTATTGTAAAAAAAGATTGTAATTCAGTCTATAAAGCTCTTATTCTTAAAGTCACATTTTCATTATTAAGTGGACATATAACTGCACATTATCTTATTTACTATAAGTATAAAGTGACTATAAATGGCAACCATATTTTCACTTTTGGCAACAAAAAGCTGATGCCTGCTTTAAATGTGGCTGCCTGGCTGCAACCACTTGTAAAAGTGGGTGTTGATTTGTGCTCTATTTAGATGATTTTTAACATCAGTCCAAATTTGGGGTATGGTGTGACAATAAATAACGTGGTTTTTATAGTGCTCTCGGGTCTCAGGGGAACACGTCAAGATCTGTTAATTTTGTGCAAACCAGTGATGTCTGTACTACAAGCTATTTCGGCTTGTATTTCTATTCTGCATCTCTGAGTAGCCAGAGGCTTTAGATGCATCCAAAAACAAATGTTAATTCTTTTCTTGCATTGTAAACTAGTTGCATGCCCATCAGTGAAAATAGCATCATTAACTATGAGTGCGGAAGATTTCATGGACAAAGATGTTTTTTTCAATGTGCTGGCCCATACTGTAGTTAGGCAGGGTACAGGTCTATAGACAGAATGTTTTTTATGTTTTGAGATAATGAGAAAACCTCCATAGTGATCCATAAAATTAGTTGCATACCTGCAATCATGTCTAAGACCTGCCATTTTTAAATGGCAGGTATATTCATTTTGAAATGGAGCTTTTAAATTTTTGAGCATGCTTGACAATGCAGACGTGTGGACTGCACCTAAATTAGGCCACCTTACCTATATTCCCCTCTGAATTATTGAGAGTCCAGGATTAGATCTACAACCACCTTTAATTATCTCTGCCCCCCTGCAGGCTTTCACCTGTCACCAAATAGAGATTAAATAGATGAAATAACAGTTTTCAACTTCAACTTTATTTTCCCAAAGGGGAAATCGGCCCTTCAGCCAGGCAAAACATAGGACACACAGAGATTTAGACACACAGAGACACACAGACTAAGGTGCATGAAACGTGATAAAATACATAAAACATGGCCTCAACTGTGGGTCAAAATGATCACCTTCACTGACCGACAGCAGCAGCTTACTTTTAAATTAATCCATTATTTAAGACTTGGTGCCAAGGCAGATGGCAGCGCTGAGATGAAAAGGCTCGAGACTGAGGGAAAGACAAAGGAAGAAAGGATTGTTGAGGATCATGAGGAGGACAGAAACAATACTGCAGGAACAAAACCTACAAGGCAAGAGAAAGCGGTAAGAAAACAGGCGAATGTAGCCAAATAAATAACTGTAAAGGCCTTTGTGAGACACGGTGATGGACAGATAGGCAGAGGGAGAGATGGGGAGTGGTAAAGGGAACAAATAGCTGTAATAAATCTTTCAGCTTGTAACTGAGACACGAAACACAGGCGCTCTGGGGAAATGGTATGTAACATTAGAGGGAGGGCAAGAGGGAGAGAAAGGGAGATAGGAAAGAGAGAGAAAAAAATTAATGAAAGTTGGTGAATAAGAGACTGAAAAAGAGATACAACACAATATAGAGGAGACTGTAGAGGAAAAGATTCATTTTAGAGGAAACGCTGGGGACTCATCCTTCTACAGGAGCTCAGGCAGAGAGGAGGGACGGAAAATAATAAAATAATAATGCTAACTGTAGCAGCGTTTAGAAGTGTTTACTGCTACAGTGCTCATCACTACTCCTGCAAATACTGCTTTACCTCCACAGTTATTATTCCCTATCACTGCTAATAAAACTACAGCTGTATTCAAAACCACCTATTACACTTGCAGTACTTACTGATTCAGGCAAAATGTAGCACTTAGTATGCCGTATGCAAACAAAGACAAAATCTGCAGCTTGGAGGAAATACCTGGATGTCATACTGGTTTGGAAAAATTCTCTACTGTGCATAAGACCAGTCTGCCTCATCTATGTTGCTCACAATACACATACTACTGTTGTTGTGTCACAGAATAGGGTTTAAATTTTTTTTAGGTGAGACTGAAATTTACGTCCATTTTACTCAAAAACATGCTAGAATTTCATGTAAAAGAGGCCTATAGACCATAAATTTAAAAGTGTAAAATTTGTGTTGGGTCGGAATAAAGTTGGCTAAGAAGGTGTAACAGAATTTGGTGATGATTAGGAAAGGGCGGTATCACTGTATTATGATACACTATGGTATTTAGAAATCCCAATGATATGATTTTCAATACTGTCAAAATTACAGACACTCCTCTCTCTATTGAACTCATTTCATGTAGTGCACATCACATGCAACCAGAGGTCAGTCTCAGGTCTCTATTGGCAGAACAGGCAGCTGAGCTGACAGACACCGCAGCAGTGAGTGGTGGTGGGTGGGGATAACATTAATGGTCTGTAAACAGCACAACAGCAGAGAGACTGCAGAGAAAAACTGTTTATTTTCACATCTAACTCAGTGAATTAAGGGTTGATTTTGACCAAACCAAAGTTGGTGATTATTGGAACATTGGGTGAATTAACTAGATGATTAACAAACTCAGTCTTGCTAACTAGTGGGTTTGACAATGATTTGATGAGGCAATTAAACTAACGTTAGTCTTAGTTTAGTGAAAGACAGAAACTTGAATTCAGAAGGTATGAGGTTGTATTTTTCTATAAGAGAAATGAGTGTGTGTGTATAGCGAGGGTGGGGGGTAAGGTAAGGTAAGCTAAACTTTAATATCCTTGAGGGGCAATTTGAGATACAAACACTGGTCTAAATCTAAGAAGTAGAAAACAGTACAATACACAACACACATAATCCAGTATCACACACTGTCAGGTATAAATCATGAACATTAGTAGTTACTGCTGGGTGCCACACACTAATACTGTCATTTACTGTATACGCCAGTGAAATTTCAGAAAGGTATGAAAAAATAGTAACCACTCAAGCCTAGTGATTATTCTCACTTTATGCTTCATTAACAGTCAAACCAGCCCGGGTCAGTTTTGACCTGGGAGGACAAAGTCACGCGGTTGATGTGAAGACAATACAAAGGTTAAGTATCGATTAATCCCTCAGTCATTTTTTTTGGATTGGTTATTTAGTCTAGAAAATTGCAAAAAAAAACCCACCACGATTATTGAAACTCCGAGGTGG
>JAPZEB010028416.1:0-11696 GCA_029783705.1 Chaetodon striatus
TATATATACATATATATAATATAGTAAACAAGCTAACAGTGCCAATGATGGATTGGAACATATTTTTCCAACACTAGATAACAAACAAAAGCCAGGGACCGTGTCATATCATGTATTGTGAGCTGTAAATTCCCAACATCCGAGCAGAAAAGAGAAAATAATGTTATCTTAGAGCCTCATGGTGGCAAGTTTCTCCTCCTTTGTGCCGCAGCAGAACACCAGGCACAATGAAAGTAAAACTTAGCCGCTTATTAATTCATACAGGTATAGAACAATCTGTTTCTTAGGACAACAGTGCTCTCATTTTAGTGTTGTCTAGTGTTTTCCAAGCTAAACCGTGCATGCCACAGTCCAACTCTGGGTCTCAATGTTTGCGATTACTCGCCTCTGCACCAGCTGCTCCTTTAATCTATCGATCTAATCTGATCAGGTCTGATTGGTACGACCACTAACAGATTGATGGATCAATTCGAAGTCAACAAATTGCTGCTGAGGGGAAAAAAAACCCTCATAAAGAAATCTACTGAATTCAGAGGTGATACAGACTTATCACACCTCATCTCCAGCCATCGCCTCACATAGATTGTAATTCTGTGGGAACCAGTGTACATTACAATAGAATCGCATTACTTAGCACAGATTTACATACACTTAGTCGTTTTATTCCACAGATAGGGAAGCAGGTCTGATGGGCACTCAAAGTCAATGCTTTCAAGGAGCAGGTGATAAAAATACCGACCTGAGATAAGACCAGTACAGACAGTGCTAAATCAACAGGGACCTCCAGCAGCATCCCAGTGGGACTCTTACATGGCTGGGCTGTCAGAACATCTCGTCAGTCAGTTTTCAAGTCACAACAAGTCAGTACCAAAACATTCAACACCTTAAAATCTCTGATGGTGATGTCCCGCAAGACATAATGAGCTGTGACATCGCATGCAACATCTGTGGGAACATTGAAAGGAAACTGTAAAAGTGACTAAATGAAACAGACAGCATTAGCTGTCTATGAACACCAGACCAAAACCAGTCAGAGCATCGACTGGAGAGGTGTCAAAGTTGTCTGCCAGGCGGAGAAAGTACGAAAACATCCACATCTAATGCCAAAGACTATCTCTGAATAGAGGCAGGAGTTACAGTCTCTTCATATTTGACCCCCTGTCATCACATGACCAAAGTTCCACAGTTAGACCACATGGTGACCCCTGAGTCACCTTCAGTCACTGATGACCATGAGATGTGGTTCAAAGAAAAAAAAAACAAAAAAAAAAAAAAAACAATTGTTTCTGAAAGAAAAATAAAGCTAGTGAGTAATCTGAGTTGATTCTTTGTCATACAGCTATTACATTAAAACTTCAGAACAAAGGTGTACTTTTAAGGAACTTTATACAGAATATTCAGAATATTGTAGGCTTGTAAATCAAGGCTGCTTTATATGCAAACAATCCCAACAAGGTCTATATTTTTTATTTAATTGCTTCCATATTGCCTTGAGATGGTAAGCTATTATGCTGTCCAAATTTGAGGGATTTAAAGTGTTTGAACCAATATAAAATGCAATTTTCTTTACATCTTTACGAGACAACATTCTCCTGTAAAATCAATTCATGTCTTCGTTGTTTCACTAAATTTGATTAAAAAGCTGAAAACTTTCATTTTTTACCTGCTCTGCATTACGTCCTGTCTTTTTTCTCTGTGGCAAACAGTATCAGGACAGTGAATCTGTCTCCTTATTTTTCCAGAGGAGCAAATTGAGTTACAGCCTGCAATCAAAGATCAAAACAAAAACACAGTCTATACCCAATCCCTACCTCTCTATCCATTATTTAATTTTCACTGATGTGACCAAACTTTAGATGATATTTTGTAGATTGTATTTTATGGACTGCATTGTTTGGCTTGTGAAATTTATTTTCACTACAACAGGTGCAGCAAAAAGAACTATAACAGCAGAAAATCTACTTCTGCCCTCACAAGAACCCGTTTCATGGCTCTCTGACTCCCTATATAAAATGTAATTCCAATTAGTGACTAATTACCGAGGATTAGAAAACCACGGCATCAGTATCAAATATTTAATTAACAAACTGTAAGGGACAGAGTGTGAAAGTCTATCTACATTAGGTCTCTCTGGACATAACCGCTATCAGAGAGAATGAGACATGACTCCATTTTTGTGTGGTTAAAGTTCAACAACAGTCGGTTCATTTGATAATTCACAAATGTACGGTGAGTACATAGCGCTTTATTCAAATATTAACTTTTCCGCTGCCCAAAAGTGCAAGGAGCTGTTGGCGAAGGAGGCAAATAAGGCTAATATGATACTGGATATCTTTCAGTCACATTTTCAGCCTTTTGTCTGATGAAACACATGCACTTCTATTTTAACCAATGCAGCTGTCTAGAGCACCCGCTGGCTCGCACTTTGATGGAAAGCCAGTTTTGCCACATTATGCATGCTGCTGCCTGCTGTTTTTCTCAATAATATGCCGTCCTGGAACAGCACTAACAGCTCAACAGATGCCTTTTGGTGCTTTCTTTGGTCGCCAGATTACTTTTACACGGTAAAAGAGGAAGCAGCAGCCACTGATTAGACAAATATGTGTCCTAAATGAGCGCCTACTGCAGTTTGGGTCCAACCTCCAACAGGTGATCAGCGTAAATGACACCCACCAATTCTGCTGTATGACAAAACATGTGCTGCAAAGATTTGGCCACACTTTCATGGGACTCATGCCATAGCATACACCTTACGCAAGTGCAATAGACTTGAATAGCATAGTGTAGTAGGACCAAACCCTTGTTTTTTAAGGTATTAACAACAGCCATGTTTTGTAATGATTTCCCTTTTCTATGTAAATGTGGAACAAGTTCTGGATAACCAAATGCCCTGTCCCTTGTTTTACCCTCTCCATTTGTCTGCATCTCCCTTATTTCCTCACACTCCTCCTTGCAAACAACAGATTAGTTTTGTTTCTTACAGGCTGAAGGTCTAGCACAGCGACTTTGAACTTGCTCCAGACTGCACAATGGCGAGAAAGCACTGGCTGACATGGAGGGAACAGATAGGGAAGGAGAGATGGGGAGAGGAAAAACAGAGCGGAGATCAAATAAGAGGACGAAATAAAAAAAAAAAAAGAAGTGAGAGATGAGAACTGGACAGAGGGGAAGACAGGGCAATTGCCCTGGAGAGATTTATTGGTCTGTTGCTCTCCTGAAGGATGACAAACTGCAACTCATGATCCAGGAAACACATGACATATGCAAGCAACACATAGTGCAAAGCCGATTCTCCTCTTCTCTTTTCCCACAACCTCTGTCAAAACCAATGTGAGGGTGAACCACTGAGGTAGAGAAGAGGAGTGGGAGGTAAAGATGAGGTTTAGATATTATTTAAGAGACACTAGAGGAGTCAAAAAGTATTTGGAACATGGAAGGAGAGACAGGAGAAGATATACTTTAACATGAAAAAGAGAAATATAGAGAGGTAGAGGAGGGGAAAGGCAGGGTAAGAGGAGGAGGGCAGAGCCTGCAGAGTGAGAGAGTAAACAGGGAAATGTCTTCAGCACTAACTTCAGAGAACATTTGTTGGAGGGAACATGAGCAGGGAACTGATCTGTGTAACCTCTGAATGATTAAAATACAGAGAAAATGGCTCCATGCAGAGCTCAGTAGCCTGGCGCATGAATGCTACTGGGAAAGGCTCAGAACCTCAATGCTCAAAACTCTGTCCAACTTTACCCATGACATTATCCACACTGGGGCATACCAGTAATAACACACACACACACACACACACACACACACACACTCACACACGCTCAATAAAAACAGTCAATCACTTCATAATTGTCCAGAAAGATTTTTTTCTTTTTTTTCTTTTCAAAATAACAGCGAGCTAGAAACTCAGACTTCTTTTATATTTTTACTACAAAGAGCAGAATTGAAAATACCTCTGAAACTTTGAATAGATGAATTTGGTTTATTTTCTGTCTTTTATGGATCCACTTGCCAACTCTTTCCAATCTCATCTTGATTTTAAGTCATGTTCGCACCAAGACCAAAGACTGACATTGTGACTGATGGCACACAGACTCAGATTATTTGGGTCAGGAGTTGGGTGATATTGATAAAATCACACATTTTGGGGTAGGTGTCACTGACCCTATGAAGACATTAAAGTATGAATATTGATGGTTTCATGTATTGCTCAATACAATCATTTGATGGGTCATATAGTCTGGGAACAAATCATTGGTACCATGGATATGATGGCATAAAAAGGAGACATTAATTGTTCATTCCAATCAACTATTGTGTAACAGTAACTAGTTTCAGAAAATGTAAAGCAACTTTTAAAGGGACAGTTCACCCCAAAAATCAAAAATATGTATTTTCCCTCTTACCTGTAGTGCAATTTATCAATCTATTTTGTTTTGGCTGTAGAGATGTCTTTTCTCAAATATAAAATAACAGGATGGTGCTTCTGCAGGTGATACAGTTGGTTGGGTCTAGCTCAGTAAAAAGAAAACTGTTCCGACATGAAACTGTTCAAAACAAGCTCTGTGGATTATCTTCAGTAACCAGGTCATAATTTCAGAAAAGAGACATTGCTGTTGAGTTTTCCAAATGAATTTTTGGGTGCTTTGAGCACCACAAGCTGAGTGCCATCTAGTTCCATTATGCTTGGGCATATGCAGGCATCTCTTCGGCTGATATCTCCAACACTATGCAAATCACACCAGAACAACACAAATTAATAAGTAGCTCTACAGGTAGGAAAAAACATGGTTAATCTTAATTTTGGGGTGAACTGTCACCAGTTCACACCAGTTGCAGTTATGGGAAAATCACGACACATACTGTACTGGACCATAAATCAGTATATATCATCTACTTCTTACTCATTTTACGGAATCTTAATTACTGTGTGGAGGTCTGGGGTGACACCTAATTAGCAATTCATACACATCACACATATTACTGTATAAAATAAAGCCATTAAGATTGTACATAATGTTGGCTATAGGGAGCACAGGAACACACTGTTTTTAAAGTCACATGCATTGACATTCGGGAACTTGTTTACATCTACAGTACAAATAATGTACAAAGCAAGAACTAATCTACTGCTGGGCTGTATTCAAAAAATCCTGTGTGACAGGGAGAGGGGTCTAATTTAAGAGGAAAATGAAATCTAAAAAAAACAAAACAAAACATTGTGTTCGTACAACCTTGTAAAGTATGTGTATTTCACTGTGTTTGGTGGATTTAGCCAATGGGTTAGATGAGGAGTTAACAGGAAGCACAACTATAGAGCACTTTAAAAATATGTACAGACACAGTATATTTAGGAGGTTCGCTGATGGGTTGGTTTATTCATCCATCTGGGTTTGGTTGAGATGGGGATTTTATGTTTGATATCTAAGACTGTTGTTTATTTATCTATATTAATGGCTGTAAATTAGTTTGGAAAAGTTGTTGATGAGACATGAATACCGAGAAGTGGGTAGGATTATATGAGTGTTAACTTCTTCCTACTCCTTTTTGAGCATCTCTGTAGTTGCTTTGTGTGTTTTTATCTTACACTGAGCTTAAAATAAAGCCATTTATTTATCGAGTCATTCACTGAACTGTCCCTTTAAGGCCAGGTAAAGACGATATTTATTACAAAGATGTAAAAACTACATTCCCAGTGGATATCCAGTTTAATCTCAACATTGATCCCATGTACAAAGCTGGGAGACTTGGACACATTACGTGCTGCAGAGCTTTAGTGTCACAGCAGGGAGCATCAAAGCAAACTCTACCAGGGATATACATGTGAATCTGGTGTCTCTCTTTGTAAAGAATGTAAAGAGATTTGTAAAGACAATAGAAAAGTGGAGAGAGTTAGGGAGATGTGAAAGGGAAAGCCCTGGCAAATTGAGACAGGGTACACTCACATAGTCGCAGATACACAGACCAGCTCAACTCAGTTCATTGCATGATAACATTTAGTTCTCACTAAATGACCAAAACAGTCAAACAGGTAAAGATCATTTTCACTCATATAAAAATAGCCAAGCAAAACCAAGACATCCCAGACAAACATGGCATGTCTGTGAGCAAACAATACCATACAGAGCATGTGCATGTAAGGGCCCTGACTGGCTGCAGCACAGTAAAGATTACATTTATGCTGCTGTTGATTTTAGCCTGCAGCAGAGGCACTTAATTGACACTTCAGTCGAGACAGAAAATCATACTGTACAGCTGGAAACTCATATGAAGTATCTGAAAAATATGTCTTTCAGGATGGGAGGAGGATGACATTATTTTCAAAGCTGACATGTTAGTGAGTCTGTCGATTATTAATGAGGCATCTTGAATAACAAATCACACCCTGCTGCTGTGTTCATTTGCTGTTAGCGGTGTGGAAGTTTGCCTCTGTTTCAAAATCCACTGAGGGACTATGAGCTGGCTTACACTGGAACCAGTCTGTTTTTAAGGTGGTTTCACACCTTTCGTTTGCTTCCTGTTGTCAATGGAGGTGAGAAACTTGTGTTAAGTGCCACTGGAACAAGCTCACGCACATTAATTCACCACCATCCTCTGTATTCCATTCAGCTGTGTGTTTTAATGGCTGACTGTGCTCATGTGGAATGGTGCTGTCAGTGCTGTAATGATCGGAGTTGGTGTGTGTGTGTGTGTGTGTGTGTGTGTGTGTGTGTGTGTGTGTGTGTGTGTGTGTGTGAGATAGAGAGAGAGAGAGAGAGAGAGAAGGAGAGAGAGAATAGTTAAAGACTTTAAAAGGAAATATTAAAATCAAGTTTAACTTCCAGACAGTTATTCTTTCCTTGTACTGAACAGTAGGTGCATTTACATGGACCGAAATATTCCACTTATAATCAGAATAGCCCAATCACAATAATAATACCCTGATTAACCACCTCAATTGGAGGAGACTGGTCTAATCCAAATGGATCGAAGGGGCTGTGTAAACCTCTCATAATCCCTTTCATTGAAAATATTAGCACTCAATAACCATGTAAACTCTTAATCCTGTCCTTTCTCTCTGGTTGAAATAGATA
Organism: Chaetodon striatus; assembly: GCA_029783705.1. Classification (NCBI taxonomy): domain Eukaryota; kingdom Metazoa; phylum Chordata; class Actinopteri; order Chaetodontiformes; family Chaetodontidae; genus Chaetodon; species Chaetodon striatus. The sequence goes on from JAPZEB010028416.1 coordinate 7,074, forward strand.
TACTCTTTATGCACGTTTGCCTGACATGGTGACATAGCTGGTGTGCGCGCTGCACACAACATACAACAAGTGTTTGTACATGCCTACCCCTGTTGATTTTGACAGAGAATCATTCAAAAATTAAAAATTATTATTAAGAATAATAAATGGTGCTCTGCTAGAGCAAAGTTCTTATGTGAGTTCTATTTTATTTGGAAATAGTAGCCCCATGTAACATCTTTGTTACAGGCTGCAATATGGAGTCACAGGACATAACATAACAAAGTCTTTTGCTACCGGTAGCAGTAGCCCATACGTGAGACATTAAGGGAACATCAATAAATTGTAACATCTACCAATAGTATGCCAGTAAGGTGGTAAGGCGACATCTGTAACTTGCAGCTACAGAAAATAACCTGAGTGATGTTGCTTGTATTAACAGATGAAACCATTTCTTTCACTTCCACACTTGATTGAATTTTCTCAGTAAGGTTGAAAAAAAAAAAAAAAAATTTACATTACCTTTCTAACAGATGTTTCAAAGCAGGCGGAACCACTTTGTGCAATCCAAAAAAGTTATATTCAGATTATATATTTTGGGAAATGTAAATACATATCATATCTGATCACATTATTTAGCTTCCATGTAAATCGTTAAGCTGGAATCTGTAATCAGAGTAATTTTAATCAAATTGAAGAAATATTGTCTGTGAAAATGCAGCTATTGAAAGCACATCTTCTTGTTTAGCCCTCTTTGGGCTCATGTTTATCCCCTTGATTATGGCATTTAGTAATACAACTGAAAGACCAGTAAAATTACATTAAATTTTAACATTTGCACTCAAATTGCCTCTCATTGACTCTACATCCTCCTGTATGGTGGGTGAGCTTGGCAGTGTATGGTGGCACATGGGCACTTGAACATACAGTACATCAGCATGATAAGAACTACCTAAAATGACACAAACCATCTTAAGGGAGAAAAAAAGACATGTTGTTTGATTTTGTAGTTTGGCCCATGTCTCATCTACTAACTTGGTTTGGGTAGGGTTTATGAGCTATTTCTATGAGTGCATTTAATCTATAGACATTAATCTAAAAAGTGTAGCAATCATAGCAGAGGCACTATCATTGGCAAAGAATGCTAATGTGTTCATGGGCAACTCTGGTGCAGCCACCAATATTGCCTCTGTTAACATTACTGAGTCTCCTGCCCTCACACTTTTTTACACACAGCACTTTAGACTTGACCTTTTAATTAGGTGCTTTGTGTCTTGGGTAAAAAATGCGTGGCCATAGTGAAATAATGACAAAGAAAACTTTGAGAGAATACTGTCGGATAACCTGACCACAAGCCCTAACTGTTATACCAACCTTCTGGTTCTTACCATCTCATCAGTGATCCTAGCACAAATGTAGTTAGATCGAATCCACACTGTTAAAATGTTAAATTAAATCTTGTTGCACAGTACATTCAGTGTTATACAAGTTTCTAGACTGTCTTTGTACTATAAAATGTAGGTGTTTATGAGCAGCCCATCCGCTTGCACATTCCTAACAGTGGCTGGCAGCTTGTATGATGGGGCCATTTCTGTTTAGCACATTCGTAGATGATCTGGAAACAGTCCCCGAGGGCCCTGCACTTTATGTCTACTGCCGTAGAAAGGAATTCCCCTGTGCTTTCCCTAAATTAAAAGCATAGAAGCATTGATTGACTGACTATATGAGTGACCTAAATTTGAATTAACTTTATATCTGACAGATGTTTTTCATCTGTGTTAATCACTTACTCTGATATTCCTCTCCCTTCTTGTTGCCTCAGTGTGAGCTCTGATGACTCATGCAGCCTATAATTTTGACTAGGCTATGTCACAAATTGACCACCTGATAGGTTGTGTTTTTTCATACATGTCACACCATCCCCTTGGTTGAGTACAAGCCAGCTCTGGCTTTTTGACCACCATTGTCAGAGTCACTAATGCAATGCCTAGACGTGAGCCTGCTGTGTACAATGTACTTCAGATCTAGAGCTTGCGTCAGCCTGACTTTGTCCGTGCTGTGACTCAGCATAACTCTGTCCTGTCTCCATCTGACCTGTAGAACTGACATTCAAAGCAGTTACAAGCAGATTAGATCAACCATGGATATGCTTCTGCTAGCATATACCCTATTTAATGAACTGTGAAATAGAAATGCATTGTACAACAGCTAAGCTGCTTTTCCACAAAGCAACATATTGGTTCTACTATGTATTTGTGTGCCGTGTTGGGCAAGATACTCTCAAATTGTAATACATTACACATTAGTAGTTACCTTCATTTGAAGTAATTAGTTACTTTAAAATATTACCACTGTGTAGAGTAATAAGTTGCTTATTACACTACTTTTGCATGACTTTCACCAAAATGTGCTCAAAGGAATGACTAGGCATTAAAAAAAAGAATGAGAATCTCCTGTTTATTACAGTTTATTGCAAATCTAGTGCTGCACAGGTCTGACCCATTCATGCACTCACATACAGTGGTTACCACTTTGTATTAAAATACCTTGCTTTTATTAATAATAGTGTGAAAATATAGAACAATTAAATAGCTTAGACTACTTTAAACAAACAAAAAACCTTATCTTACGTTGTTGCTGGCAGCATTGCAAACCGACACCGTCAGGTGTATTGTACCGCCGCAAAAGGTGCCTTTTTGCATCTGACACCAAAATCACTATCACAATCACTACACGTACATGAGAACAGCCTGCTCACTGCAGTATGCAACTTCATTTGAAGCAATAAAATTCTCAAATCTCAAAACTAGACTGCCATTGTCTTCGCACTACTTTTTCCATCTTCTTTACATGATCTGTGTATGTAATATGATGATTCTGCTGAAGGCCACAAGTCGAAATGCGTTGGTCTTGCAATAAATCTGTTCTTTATGCTACAAGTGATGCTGGAGTTTTGACCTCTTATGTGTTAGCACTAAAATGAGCATGGGATTAGAGGCCATGATACATTATGTTATTTTCTCAAAAACTCTTAAGATATGTAGAGGACAGAAGGGCATTGTTTGGTGATGCATTTGTGTGCTGTCTTCTTTGCCTTGTAATGCTGAGGGAGCCTTTCTAATCCTTTTTTTGTAGCAAACAACCATTTTGGTTCTCTAAGTGTGGCTGATTTTATTCTTCAGAAAGCACTCGTTAAAGTAAACATTGATAGGAGAAAGAAAGTTTACTTTTTTTTTTCAAGCCGCAGAAATGCAAATGCGTGTACTACATTGTGGGTCTTATAAAGTCTTGTGAATACTAACCAGTGAATGATTCAGAAGGGAATACTGACCACCCGCATGCTAAAACTGTCACTCCAGTAACCATGGTAACAAATGTACAATCTTTGTTCATGATAGATGAAGTTATAAAATACTGTTTTAAGAGTTGATGTAGAGGTCAGTCAGACCCAGTAATGTGGGCCAATGTGATTCTTTTTTGATATCTGTCTTCAATTTCACTCCTCCACTTCATTATTCCACATGAACAGATCAGAACTGTCATGAGAGTTATAAAGTGAATGATTTTAATTATTATTTCTGAAAGTTTGAGTCTAACTCAGTGAAGAAACACCACACTCTGGATACAATCTGATTTAGTTCATAAGCCTATGGTAGAGGTGCATCAGTCATTGTTAAAGTGACTGCTTCCAGGCGTGGGAGTAATAGAGAAATATGATCATCTACACCTTTTTCCACGAGCTGAATATGTTCTTTAATTGCATTTTCTGAGCTAGTGGCACAGTGCTGCTCACCTCAGATCTGTACACTTTACGCTGCGATAAAGTCTTTTTTTAATGATTGCATTTGCTAATGGGAATAAATGATGTGCTGGAATAGCATTATGATTGCTCTGCCTGATTACAAGCTGTAGAGGAAACAAGCTTGTTTTGCAAATGGCAGCTATTGAGCTGACTATTGATCAGTGTCACCTCTCTGGGATGAGCACAGCATAAAATTCACATTCAGGAAGTGTGCTTTACATACTAAAGCTAACTGTGTGCAGGAATGCAGCAAAAACTAAGGTGTCAGCCTTATTAAATTAAATTGTGATGTCAAAATTATGTTTAAGTTTCATTTATGACATCATTTAGCATGATACAATAGTCTTTAATATGATTAGATGTCATCATAAGGGTAACCTAACAATTTACCTATAGATTTCTCTCAGTTGTTTTTTTTTTTTATTTTCTCTGCAGTCACTTGTGTCAATCTAGTAGGATGCTGTCCTCCAACTTGATAGATTTGATAGAGAGCTACAAGTAAGGACCTTTGGGAGGAGGTGAGAAAAAAGAAGCCAAGTTATTTTTCTAACACTGTATGCACAACCAGCTTTGTTATATTGGCAGACCATTTTCTGTTAACGCAATCCTTGCCCCCAAAACAGCACAGCAGAACTTTTTGCTTGATGGAATTGGACAAACTGCTAAAACAACATGAAGGAAAACCTACTCCTTGCCATATCCAGTTATTCTTGCCTTTAAGACCCAACAACATCACTCTACATATGTGATCAGGAGTGACAAAGCCTACTAGAAGTATAAACAGGATTTAAAGTCTTTTTTTTTTTTTTTTGGGGGGGGGGGGGGGGGGGGGGGGGTAAAAA
>JAPZEB010028445.1:0-11696 GCA_029783705.1 Chaetodon striatus
ACTTCCTCTCTTTGGTTCACTGGATAGTCTGGTTGCATTTCCCACTGTAAGCGAACCGCACCAGGGTTCACTTGCAAGTGAACCAAGAATCACTGAGATGCCGCTTTGCACTGGAATAATATCATCACATGACCTCTGTGTTTGGCGAAATATGCTAATTAATTTGTGGTAGAATTTTCACATGATGAATTACTGACATGGCAGGTTTGGACAGGATTAAGATCACAGAAGACCTCTGCAACATTTCCAAATCACCAGAGGTACAGGACTCGTTGGTTGAATCCTATTTTCAAAACAGCATCATCAACTGGTTTGTTTCTGAGCGCTGTAACTTTTCAGTCACTGAAAATCAACAAAACCTCTGCAGCCGAGTGTTTTCACTGAACTCAGGAGAAAACAGGTTAACACAGTGAGCGGTTTTATTGCTCCCCCGCCGGGAGCTCAGTGCGTCTGAAATGAGTTATCACCAGGGCCAGGGGACATAAATCTATTCTGACACGACCGCTCTGCCAGCCAGGAAACAAGTCAGTCAGTCAGCGGGTCCCGTTAGTCGGCCAAAGCTGACAGCAAACCAGAGACAGATCGGCCGGCTCGGCAGCCAGACGAGGACTCAGGATTCAGGACGCCGGCTCGGCTGGTCAGTGAGTGAGAGAAGAAGCCAGCAGGAGTGTTTATGAGCGGGTGATGTTAACCAGTCAGCCAGGCAGGAGAGCAGGACAGCACAAAAAAAGCCCCTACGCTACTGTGGGAATGTTTCTGTAGGCAGTGGTGGAATGAAGAACATTTACTTGAGTATTTACGTACAGATTCGAGGCGTTGTGTGAGCTGTGGTTTGACTGGAGCCCTCTCTGACTGCACTGCACTGGCCTCATTGAAATGAACGAGGAAGGCTGCGTCTCTGTCACATTTCTGGCCAGGTCTTCTTGGAAACGTTCCCTTCTCCTTCCTTGATGTATATCAGACACTTCCTGTTCTGTTCTGTGGCTCAATACGAGTTTTTAAGATGTGCATCTGGTCTTATCAGAGAAACTGTGCACAGCAAGGGCATCATTCATGAAACGTGAGCAGAACAAATTTGTGTGTAAACTGTTGGCAGAAGGAAGTTTGCGTTAGTAGCTGCGATCTTTTTGTAGGTTTGAACAACATCTGCACCTGCTTCTGACTGCTCGTAGTGCTCCTGTAAATAATGAGTACAAATAATGTTGCGTCACCATTAGAAATTAGAGTTTTATTTTGTATTGTGCTGTCATGTTCACAACACACAGATGCCTTTGAAGCTTCAGATGAGGTTTGTTAAAAACATGAATGGGTTTTTTAAATCGACTTATTCCCACTTGGTTCAGTCAGGACAGAGAGCTCCACAGATGTATCTCCCGTTGGAGTGGTGACACTTTGAGTCCCACGTTACTGATCAAACACTGATGATCAGTGAGGGCTGTCAGAGTGTACAGGGCTTTAACACTTAATATAACACATATCTGTTGCTGTTGAGTGCTCAGGTGAAGGTATGTCACTGTGGCCCCTGACAGAGACGTCTCTCAACGATGTAAGCAATGCGCTCGTATGCACCAGAGAGCTGTCACTGTTTTGTGTGTGTACTTTTGCGTTTTTTGCATTAAATTTCAAATCGAACCATTTTGGTTTAACTTCTTCTTCTCAAGTTTTTCTTTCTGTCTCTGTCTCTGTGATCTCCGTGTTCACAGGCTGACAGGATGCACCTATCCATAGTAATTATCACCCCATATTTTGTGGTCACTGGCTATTCAGAGGCGGGACTTTATGCTAATTAACAATTAGCAGGAGCGCAGTGTCAATTTACGATCGATTGGCATTCATGAACATAAACATTTAATCCATCATCCGATAAAAATGGTCACAGAGAAACTTTGCACACTGAGTCTGGTGTGTTTTATTGTTTTACTCGTTGTGTTACAGCAGACACAATGTTAAGACACGTTTGCTGTCGCCACTCTCTGCCTGTATCTTTCACTTGGGGCTGAGCTGTCCTCCCTGTCTGTCTCCACACTGTCCCTCTCTCTCTGTCTGCATGTGGTCTTCATACTCTATTATACTCTCCTCCTCCTCCTCCTCCTCATCATCATCTACCTGAATCTGACCCTCTGCAGCAGGCTATCTGAGTTATGAAATGATTCTGTGTGCCATGTTTCTCTCTCTTGTTGCCGATGCTCACATCCTGCAGGTCACACCACATTTTCTTCACTGCTTCGTGGTCAAACAACTTTTTCAAGGCTTTTCATGGATGTGAAAAACGCCGAAAACTTGTTCCAAAAGCTTTAATGATGGATGATGGAGTTTCAGAGTCAGTGTGTAAACGTGACTGACAAAATGCAAGGATGAATTTATTTTTAAACCTGTGACGAATTCAAAAAATGATCTTAGCAAAGTCCTCTGGATAATTTTGTCTGACATGTAAAGTCACAGACGTGAGCTCAGTGAAGAGGAGCGGCCTTTAAAAGTTTTTCTCAGAGAAAACTGCACTAAACTGATTAAAACGCAGCCTGATGGACAGAAAACCAGCCAGGTTTGGAATCACAGAGCAAATGTGACCCAATTCTGTTTCTGTCCACTTCACAATAGACTCTTTTCAAATATACCCACAATAAAAAGCTTAATTTTGGTGGTTAAAAACTGTGTATGGGAGGCCACAAAGAGGACAAAACAAACAAACAAAAAACTTCGCTTCATCCCTGCAGGATCAGCAGGAACGGACGAGGGATAAATCTGTGTGTGCTGAACTAGACGGGCCTCTATAAGTCACCCAGCCAGGCTGCCAGCTGCTGAATAACTAACTGTCTCATTGGCCGACTGCTCCAGCGGCTGTCTGGCTGACGGGGCAGTCAGGTGATTACAAGGACGCCATTTGGTTTTACAGCGGAATAATATGGCCACTGTTCGCTCTCTTTCCTTTCTCTCCCGCTCCGTGAGGACACAGAGGGGCCGACAGGGGAGTGATTAAGATTTTAGGGAGCTGCCTGGCTGGTTCAGGGGTTAGAGGGTAAAGAGTGGGGATTTATTAGGGCCATAAATTAGACCCAGACGTCCTCCCTCCCTCCTCTACACCCCCATTATTCTCTATCCTTCTTACTACACCCCTCCACCTCTGCTCTTATTTATGTGTTTACTTCCATAGACAGACAGATAGATAGATGGATAGATGGATAGATAGATGGATAGATGGATAGATAGATGGATAGATGGATAGATGGATAGATAGGTGGTGTACCGTCCACAGTAGCGTCCTTCATCCAGCTGTGAGAGCTTGAGAAACGGCGCTCTGTGAAAGCCACACAGACAGCGCAGGCTTTCAGGTTTCACCTACAAATCTTCCCCTAATGTTTGTGGAAGTGTCAGCACCACAGAGATCCAACTGTACTCCAGCCCGTCCTTAATGACCCCCGACACGTCAGTAAATACAGAGACCCTCCTTCAGCTCAGGGGTCCAGGGGAAACTTCTGTCCTGGAGGTGACATGAGCCTTATTGATGACTTTCACAATTCTGTTTATTTGTGCTAAACACATTACTGTTTAAAGGTTTGGGATCAGCTGCTCTTTAGTTTAGTTTTTTCCAGCTTGTAAAGCTCTGATACATTCTTACAAAGTTAATGCTTTTTTTTTTAGCATTAAAAAAACGGGACCAAAAGGGGTAGACTGAACTACCCTTTTAACAATGAACAGTATTGTCAGCTTCCTTTAAATGATGCAGAGCAATAAAGGAAAGTCACAGCAGTGCATTTTTAATTTCTCCCAGGATCAGTGGGATCTGATCAGTATAAAGGTGGCAGGTGACAAATTCAAATATCAAAATAATCCAAATTTTGTTTTTTAAAGATGTGAGGACGTGGGAAAGCGATTCAGCGTCTGTCTCTGTTTGCAGCGGGCAGCTGGAGGGAGACGTGTGATTGTAGTCAATGGTGAGTTATTGCCTAAATTAGTGTGACTGTGTTGAGATGCTTCAACAGTCACAACAGTTACAAACCATCCTGAGGCTGAGGGCACACAGGGAGACGTGATGCTGCTCTGCACGGCGTTCGATTAAAGTTTGTTATCCGTGTTGACTGTGACAAGAGACGTTGATGAGGGAGGGGCGGCAGCTTCTGTGGTCTGACAGTTGTCAGGCGTTACCATCCATCCACCACCTGTCCCACCTGCCACACTTGGACTTTTGCCACCTTAACTTTCGTCCTTGTCCCTCCACATTTCCCCCTGACGCCGCCAGATGCCGTTAAACTATGATGGCAACCGGCCTCGTATCATGCTGACGTTAAAGGATGCTTTTTTTCGTTGATTTCTGACGCTGCAAGTCACTGCCCAGGCGCCAGATTTCGACGACTTCAGAGTGGGACTGGGGCTCACAATACATACCCTTCATACCATTCATATTATCTCTTTGTAAGAAGGACTATCTACGACCTAAAAAAGCATCAAAGACCATTCAAACATAAACGGACATTGACTGGACCCAACTGAACTTTTGTGGCAGGAGACTCCAAACTTCTGAGCAGTGATGTGTGTCAGTGTGAAGCTTATTAAACTGTACTGGGAAGCCACGGGGGGAACAAGCAAGTGTCACACATCATATAGGCCTCTATTTGTTGTTAAACTTTTAGAAAACTCCTGAACACACACACACACACACACACACACACACACACACACACACACTGAGACTTGTGGTCTCAGTCAACACTCTCACCACTGTGTGTTTAACTGCAGCTCCTGGACACTACCGGAGGCGTTTCATCAATGTCAGGGCCGGTTTGAAAACGTCCTCTGTGGGGCCACACTCGGGCTGCGTTGAAAGGAGCCACAGACCTGAAGACATGCTGAAAGAAGTCCTTGGTTAGTCAATGGGCCGCTCACTGGGAGAGAGACAGAGAGACGGAGAGATGGAGAGACGGAGGGATGTAAACAGAGAGAGAGAGACGTCAGTGGATCACTTTGATAACTCCTCTCAGGCTGAACATTGACCAGGAACAGCGACACTTTGATTTCTATGATATGATATGAACTCTGATTTTCACAGTTGTTTGATAAAACGCATTTTAAATTTGTGATCTCTTGTTGATGGAGCCCCCTCTGTCACTTGGTTGGGGTACATTTGACTGGTTTAGCTGGTTTCTGAGGCTAAAAATGAAGTCAATGCAGATGTTCCAAAAGCTGCAGTTCCTCTAACGTCCACTTGAGGCTGACTTCAAAATAGTGTCAATCCCCATACACCTCCAAGTTAAAATGTCCAACTTAACATGTTTACAGCCTGGGACAAAAACAGTTTTGTTCTCTGTAGCTAATTTCAACATTAATGACAACTGCACAGGAGGTGAATTTTCATATTACTCCTCCATTTACATTTTATTATGCTTAAAGTTACGCATATTTAAAGGCGGGGCCTCTTCAGTGATCACTACAGTCTATGAACCAGATCCACCCTTTGCTCCTCCACAGCTCCAGCGTCTTGTCCAAATAGGGTCACTGCCAAATGAAGGTGTGAAATTTTTCGGCATTCCCCGCCCAATCGAACCGAGTCCCCCGGACGATCCTGGTGTGAATGTGCCCTTGGACAACTGTTTTTTTATAATTTTGACTAAAGCCCCAAATGCCTACAAACAAGATAACAAACCCCCACAGTCACAAGAAGCAGCAACCTCAAACAAAACCAGCCCACATTACCGAAAAACTTAGACTTTATCTTACCACTATGGTTAATTTGATCCTGGACCAGCCCCCATTTGGTCATAACCCGTGAAGCCAGGGGAGAGAAAGACGGGCTGACTGCCACCAGTTTGTATAGTCCTGCAGTCTCCCAGGTGAGCTGAATCTCCCTGATGACCTGACTCCACCCACCGAGCTCCTGGAGGGAGAGGCGAGTCAGAGAGGGTGTCACAGCACCTTAAGACTTACTCTTGTTTTGTTTATATGGAAAGAAGATAAGCCAGTGATGCAATAAAGGTTAGATAGAAATAAGAGAGAAGCTGTGTGTGTGTGTGTGTGTGTGTGTGTGTGTGTGTGTGTGTTTGCTCTTTCAGTTGAGACCTTTTAAAATGAGGACATTTCTTGTGAAGTCGTTTCAGCGAGGCCTCACCTCTGACAGCTGACAGTTGGGTGAAGAATTAAAATTAGGGTTAGTTAATGTTTTATGACCCCATGCTTTAATGCCCCCCACCCAACCCTTGTCCGATCCCACAACCTCTCCCCCACCCCTCCACCACACACGCTCAGATCTCGGTGTGGTGCCGCTGCGTCAGCCCAGGCCCGTATGGCGTCCTGCATACCGTTGGTTTAAACCACAAAACACACACTCCTCAATGGCTGCCCTTTAATCGGACGACCAACACACACCCACAGCGCTCTGAGCCCAGGCCTTTAATGATGAAAATAGCCTGCGAGCTCTGAGGAAGAAGAGGCTGGTGGTGGAAGAGGAGCTCTGAAGTTGTGTTTTCACTGTCCCATGGTCAAACAGTCAGAGCAGGACAAACATTTGCCTTTCTTTACTTCTGTGGGCTTGATCTCAGGACTAATGAACAGTCAGCCACCTGTAGCTGTTTGCTACCACTGAGCCATGAAACTTGTGTTTCCTTCAAACAAATAAAATGCAAGGGAGCCCAATATCAGATTTTAAAGGATCCTGTGGAGCTTCTGTTCTCTTACAGCACTAAAAAAGTTTCATAAATGTGAGTTCCCAGACGACAGGCTGCCGAAACAAGTACAGAGAAACAGCAGCGCAGCAGGAAGAAGACTGCAAGAGAAACACCCGTATAACAGGTGATTCCAAATTTTTGGAAATTTAGTGTACGCATACTGGAAATATAGGAGCAAGAGAGTGAAGGAAGGGAGGAGAAGAGGAGGGCTTGTGGATGGATGGCTGAAGGAGAGGAGAGATGGAGTGAAAGAGGAGGCGGTGGTTTACTGTAACAGGTCTCATTAAGAGCTCAGGAAGTCAGGCACTCTGTGTCCTGCTCTGCCCTGCTGCATGTTTTTTACTACTCTGTTATGGTCTGCTCTGTCTCAGCGTGTGTGTGTGTGTGTGTGTGTGTGTGTGTGTGTGTGAGAGAGAGAGAGAGAGAGAGAGAGAGAGAGAGACGGAGAAAGAGTGAATGAGCTGCAGAAAAACTTCAGATTTTGTCAGAGCGGTTGTGTGAGTACAGAAAATGACAAAGTGAGTGTGTGTGTTTATGGACAATTTGCGTAGTAGAGTACTATGAACACACACACACACACACACACACACACACACACACACACACACACATGCACAGTAAGTCCAGAGCGGTAGTTTCCTGGTTGTGGAAGTGAATGTGACTATTACTGAGGTATTAATGTCTCCAGATTGCAGGCCTGTTCCTGCCCCCGCATCCGCCGGCACTCCTCCGTCCACAACCGTGAAATTGGGACCATGTGTTGTTGCTGCTGCACTCCTCCTCCTCCTCCATCCCCTTCAATTGGCCAAAAGCAGCCTTCCTCCTCCTTTCTCCTCCTCTTCCTCTCTCTATCTCACGTACAGTTAGCAGTGCTTCCACTCCTCTTTCTTCAGTTTATCTCTTCCTCCTACTCCACGAGTCTTCGAAGCGTCAGGAGCGAAACCCTTCTCAGAGTCATTCACAGTGTTGTATGGTGGAGTAAAGGAAAGAAATGAGAGAAGGGAACTTGTCTTCACTGTTAAAATACTTACATTCTTTTATGTTGCAGGAGGGATTTCGGACATTATCAGACGACCTGACACTTTTCTGACAAGACTAGTGCAAAAACATGTGAATGCCATTTAACAACTAGCAGGAAAAAAGCTCCTTACCCAGTGGACAAAAACCCACTGACACCCATCAATATCTGGCCTTGTCTCATATGAAAAAAGTTGCAATTGGCATTCATTCATGGCACAAATTACTCTGCAGTCGTTAGGGGTATTTGTTGGCTCCAGCTTGGTGGCAGTGGTGGAAATATGACAACCAGGTGGACTCTGTTTTTGGCCCGTTTTCAGGTGCGATGCAATGTCCACGCAGTGCTCGTACAAAGTTGCAGAGTCGGCATAGAGTCTGAAATACAGATAGAAGTAACAGATATATAAAAAAAAGTAACCACCGTAACATTTGCATCGGCCTCCATGCTGCTTTCTATTGTTTACAATCCTCTTTTCTGGTGCGTTCATAATGTCGAACGTGACATTCCAGTTAAAAAACAGAAAGGCATATTCTTCCACCTCAGAGCCGTGTACACAACTCTAGTCTACTGGCAATAGGAAAGGAGTCGTTCTCCTATTTTTGGTGAGTTCACCATGTTTAGAAAAACCTGCATATTACAGAGTCTACAGTCATCAGGCATTAGGTCATACATCAAAGTACGAGGCAGTTTGTCCTGATTATTAGTTTCTATATTCGAACAGAGACCACGCACAAAGAACGTATCAAGTAGGGAGAGATGGAGAATGATGTACCAGGTTGTAACAAAACGCTACACCAACCTGTCGTCCCTGGGCGGGCAGGTAAAATCATAAAATAAAGTTAGACATAAAAGGTGATGACGGCTAAAGTTAAGGCATCACCAGCGTGATTACAGAACCAAAGGGGTGGATCAACCGACACAGCCTCAGTCATGGCAAAAATGATTATGTAGGACATCAGTCAGAAACAAGAGAGACAGCTGAGCTTCAGATGAAGCGGTGGAGAAACTCAAGGGAAGGAGAAAGGAGGGTCAAAGGAAAAAGAAGTGACAGTGTGTGTGACTGCGTTTGTGTGTGCATGTTTGGGGGTTGCTGAGGGTGGGAGGTCACCTCTCGCCAGGATGCAGAGGTCAAGTTTATTTTTCCTGCCAGGGGAGACGCCGACAGAATGTGAGGAGAAAGATGGAGGGATGAATGGAGGGAAAGGAGGAGAAGAGACGAGGAAATGAGCACCAGGCAAACTGAGAAAGCAATTTTTAAACTTTGAAGCCATTATGCTGTTTTCTAAAAATGCAAATTTAGACCTACGTTGTTCAGTCCCTGCAGGAAGCTGCAGCCCGTTGTTGGGGCTGTTGTGGCCTGAAAGGATTGATGACATCGCAGTTTTTTTGTGACGCATTTTGCAGCAGCTTTCGGCAGATCAGCTGATTTTGCATTGATTGTCGCAACGTCCAGGAGGACACAAGGAAGAGTATGAGCTCCTTAAAGTGTTGGACTTCTATCTGGTGTTTGTTTCCTACTGAGGCTGTAATGATCAGTGTGTCCTGGCTTTTTAGTTCCTTTTAACCAGCACAGTGTTTCGTACACACTCACACACACACACACCTACACACACACACCCTCATGCTATCAGTGCTGCTGAAGTACTTCCTCCCACTCGAGCATGAAGAGCCGCTTGTCCAGAGTTTCAACTGGACGTTGGTTTATCAGGATACTTCAGCAGCGCATGCAGTGTGTCGGACACACACGTGTATGCACGCACACACACACACACACACACACACACACACAAGACAGACCAAACGGAGGCATCTTATTAGTATCAGGATGCACCGAAAAGTCTCCACACTCACCCCAGGTTCATCCTCCTCAGAGGTCACAGCACAACATCCTACAGGAAGCAAACACACACACACACACACACACACACACACCTTTTACCCCTCTCTTCCTCCTCTTCTTTCTCATGTCATACTCAAATTTCACAGCATAACATCCTGCAGGAAGGAGTGAGTGTGTGTGTGTGTGTGTGTGTGTGTGTGTGTGTGTGTGTTACTCATCTGCTGGCTTATAGAAACTGTGAATGAAGAACCAGTTCTCATCAGTTATCAGAGCGCGAGATACCGACACACAAATGCACCTTTTGCGGCGGTGTATATGCACCAGGCGACGGCAGTTGTTGTCGCAGCGGCTGCCAACCAAAGTCGTCAAATATCGCCTCTACATCAGTTCACATCAGCATAAGACACCAACGCACCAAAGGCGCCTTTTGCAGCTTTTGTACCGTAGTTTAAAGAGCGAGAAAGTCCCCATAGGGCGGGAGGGAGTGGAGGTGGGTCGGTCAAACAAACACTGGACTTTAACCAAGGAGCTCACTGTTCACCACGTGCTTTTGTTGCACAAGGAAAAAAACATAACAATTAGGTGTTTTACTGACCTGGAGCATCAGCTGCAGATGAAGGAGGATAGCTAGCGTGTCATATTCAAACGTAAAGTCCTTTGTCAAAGCGACAATATTTGATGAGTTGAGATGAGGCCGTGTTGGAATGAAGTGTCTCACTGTTTAAAAGTAGTTTTAGGAATCAGAGGAATGTTGGTCTCAAGACACTGAAAATCGACAGGTTTTTATCCAAACAGTGACGTCCAGGTGAAGTCCTTCCTCAAAAATCATTTTTGACAGGTCAGCTCACGAGGTAGATCACACAGACTACGTTACGTGGTCACCTGCATGTCAGCGTCTCTACAGTGAAACAGGAACAAGAAAATGCAGTGCAGCTGAAGTGACCTTCTTTTTGGCTCTGACACTGATTTATATTTGACCCAGTGACCCTGAAGCTTCACATCTTCGTACCACACGGACTCTGTACGGGGAGTGTTGCCATGGAGACAAAAAGGACATCACAACAGGTACCTGAGAGGTATGTAAAGAATGAGGGCATATTTGAGGAAGCCTTTTCATGATGGCATGACTACTTGACTTGTGTTTTGTTGAGGTGGCGGAGTTGAACTTCCTTTTATGTTTTGACCTCTTCTATTTTAAAAATCGATTTTAAACAAATATTTCATTGCTGGAAAGTCTCTTTTCATCAAACTGGGCAGTTTAGGGACACAAATATTGAAATGGATAAATCTGTATAAAATGTAAGGTAAAAAACAAATATAATAAGAATAGAATGAAATAGAATAAGAGTATAATTAAAATACTAAAATGCATCTGATAAAAACATCTGTGTAAAATCAAACAGTGTGGATGAGAAGAGGCAGACATCAGCATTATGGTGAATACATCATGAGTATATAGATAAATATACATTCCATCAATTACAAACCTATAGAGTTAAGACTGAAATAAGGCTGACTGTGCCAAATACACCAATTCATCCCTTTATGTAAAGAGTCAATGGCTTTGCAACGACGGTTCTGTTGGGACCATCCACAACTTTTCACAGAGGAAACAGAGAAAACGCGAGCTGAACAGGGCTGTAGCTAACATATCACCCAGCAATCATCTCTGCTTATATGTATATGACAAAAATACAAAAAAAAACGAGACATAATTCATTTGATTAAAATAGTTGAGTTATATTTTTATATTTGTTTGGTTCATGTCGAATGAACACATCATTTTGTTATGAGTTGTGACTGACGAGACACCAAATGACACCACTTTAAATTTAATGTCGTTTCTTTGGCGATCTGAACTACTTGTAAGGGCCGGTTCTTCTCCCAGATCTCTATGCCCCCCCGCCCCACCCTGCAGGCCCCTGTGCAACCACACTGCCCACTCTGTCTATATTTACGCCCAGTTTTCTTGCCTTTGGCCACAAAACGTCGTCAATATTAAAATGTGTTTGAAGCAGCTGCTGGTGCAGACTCTGTTTGCACCTGAAAGGGAAGAAGATGAAGGTGGACTGATAAGTGTGTGTGCCCGCACGCCAGCAACTTTTGGGTCTTGAAGATGTTATCGTATGAGCAGAAACACACGGCACACTCTGTTTCCTCCACATCATCTTCAGGGGGCTTC
>JAPZEB010028550.1:0-11691 GCA_029783705.1 Chaetodon striatus
TGGTACAAAACAAACATTAAAATGTAATAGCTCTGCACACCTGTCAGGTTGCAGTCCCTGAGATTCAAAATCATCAGTGTGAAACCCCTCACTTGACCAAGAGCTTTAAGGTGAGCAGCCTTTTTTATTTTCCAGTCAATGTGCAATGTACTTCTGGGGATGTTTTGGTCCCTAGAATTTGCTGTAGAAAGAGCACTCCTTGCCTTCACGCTGCTCTTCAGTACAAGCAGCTGCAAACATGGAGGCAGCTGCCCAGAGGAGAAGAGACCTGTAAAGCTCTAAAATGACCAGCCCAGTCTCTTTCTGACGTTGTCAAATATCCCCGCCTCGTCAGTGTTTTCGGCATCAGACCCCTGACACCAAAAGCCTCCTTTAGCAGCAGTATAATATGCCATCTGGCGGCATCGGTAACATGGCCAGACTGAACCTTTTGTGGCGTTATAGTACGCCACTGGTTGGCCCGATACCACCTGTTGCAGCATTATGATACACACACAGGTGGCATCAGTTCATAACACAGCCTAATACCACCTATTGCAGCAGTGTAATACGTCACTGGATGGCATCAGGAGCTGTGAAGTCCCTAGGGTGGATGGGACAGGTAGTGGAGGACCCAGTACTTTGAACCAGAAGTCCTGTGTTCACCTCTTGTATGAATGTAGCGTCAAACCATGATGGGTTTTTTTTCTAAAACTAACCATGTGCTTTCATTGACATCCTGGCGTTGATTGTGGCTTACCACAACATCAACAGCATACACAGAAGGATCCCTGGTGCGTAATATGTGGATGTGAAAGGTCAAAGACAAGGTGGCGATATGTGACAACTTGGGATGAGAATGCTTTGAACTAACTTATTTTATGCCTGCTGTTTAGAGGCAATGAATTTACAGCAATTTAATCCAATACAGTCTCTGGGTTTTGTTTGATATCTAGCTTCAGCAAAAAATGTTGCATATTTCTACCATTTTTTTTTCCCCCGTTAAAGGGGTTTTTGGGGGAGTTTTTCCTTATCCACTGTGAGGGTCCTAAGGACAGAGGGATGTTGCATGCTGTAAAGCCCACTGAGGCAAATTGTGATTTGTGATACTGGGCTTTACAAATAAAAATTGATTGATTGATTGATATTGTTGATCTGTCATTCTGCTGAACCCCATTCAAACTCTGAAACCCTATATGGAAAAAAAGAAAAAATTGTTCAATATTTGTATTGATCAACCAAATCTGATTGGACTTGCATATTTCTGAGTTAGGTACAGCCCTAGTTATGGGCAGATTGCTATAAAAATTCATAAAATTCATCAGTGGATGAGCCATTTTCTTTCTGACACTGTACCTTGTCTTTAACATTACCCTTAGGATAAACTGTATGTTTTAAGGCTCTGAGAACAGCAGAAAAGTCTGTACATGTGTTTCTTCAAATATTATATTGTTTTTTTTAACATCAAGAACATTTTGGTCTTTTTGTACTTTGCCATTTTTCACTTCTTACTAATGCAGTACAGTTCATTTTCTCATCTTTGCCTTTATTATGTATTTAGTTTTTTGTTTTTTTTTAAGGGTAAGTAAGAAGTATTTGAAAAGAGAAATAACATGCAACAAAAGGTCCAAAGCAAGACTCAAACCCATTACAGCACAGTTACGTGGCACACACATTAGACTTAATAGATCTGTCTCTCACAGATCCATTGTTTGGATCCAGTGTTAGTATGCTTCCATGTTCCGTCCAGATCAATGTATGCTGTCAACCCATCCATGTCCTCACGTTTCACATTGACTTTGTCCTGCCAGACCCTGTAGAACAAGCATTATATTGTTACAGGTAAAAGCCAAAAAAAATGAATGTCTCTTTAAAATAAATTCAGGACAAACATTCCACTTGACATTCAAATGTAGATTCTTTATGTCTTTATGGATTTTTTATTTTTTTTATTTTTTTTGCTGTAGGCAACTTATTGTTTGTTTTCCACCTTTTTTCTGCCCTGTAGTAAAGAGGGCAGCTCAGAGGATGAATATGAACATGTTGGTGCCCCCATGTGGTCGAGCAGTAGACTGCAAGTTGATTATTCTGAACTGTCACGAGCCAAGATCAGTGGTTTCAGCTTCTGGCTTTTGACTTCTTAAATATGAGCCGAAATCCCATCCACACACATCGTGTTCCTCTGATGTGAAGTTAAATCCGTGGACTAAAATGCTCGATGAATACATATTGCTGGTCTAACATATTTGATTGAAAATACACACACTTAAAAACATGATGGACTTGATAAATTATTGATTATTATTTTACTCTCTCGCTTTTTAGTTTTCAATTTCATCCAACTTTTAGCTATAAACCATCACCCTAATATATCATGATAACAACAGAGCTCACCAATACTGTCCTAATGATCTGTCCACCCATTTCCATTCCCATTCGTCCTCCCAGCTGGGTTTTTTTTTTACTGACTGCAGACCAATCCAGGAATCTCCATGTTTACTGACAAATTCCTAAAAATTAAGCAAAAATAAATTATCATTAATAAATTATTCCTCCGTTAAAACACTAGTATTTCTGTGGTTGTAAATACATGCTTAATGTTTTGATCCAAATCCTCTGTAGTAAAGTCAAAAAGGAGAAGAAATACAATGATGAAAAGCACATCTTTTTTAATTCATGGTTAACAAGCATTTAGTTTGCTGTGATGTAAATGTGCCAGATTTAGACTTGGCCAGACTTATTTCTCATATACAGTCCATGGGAAGATTAAAAAAACCAGCAAGACAAAAGACTGACAGTGAACACATAAAGCTGGATAACAGTGTAAAAGCAACAAGTATATAGAGCAGACACATCGAAGTGCATTTAGCCATTTCTCCAATTTTCTGTAAAAGATCTCAGTGAAAAGCCTTTAGGGGGACTTTTTGCATGTGTCCAGCTACAGCAGAAACCTCTTATTGAAATCAAGACTGTCTGGGTCAGATTGATCACTGTGAGCTGATGATTTTTTTTCTGTTTTTATGCCTTCACACTGGGGACAGCCATGGCCAGAGGTAGTATGTTTTTGGGTTGTCCGCCGAGTCGTTCTTCAGTATGTACCTAGGTCAGTCCCAATCTTGTGAACAAGATATCTCAAGACTACCCTGAAGGAAATTCCTCAAATTTGGAAAAACTGCCCACTTGGATGGATTAACTTATTAGGTTTTGGCGGTCAAAAGTTAAGGTCATTGTGACCTCACAAAACACCTTTTTGTCCATAAAATGTGTAACAGAATGAAACAATGAAGTGATGGCGTTTTATATCCAAAAGGTCAGCTTCACTGTGACATCATAATTTTCTGCAAGAACACTTTTCTGGCCATTACTCAACGTCGTAACTCAGGAACAGAAGTGTCTGTATTTGGTCACACACTGAACTAGTGACACTAATCTCAGGTGTCCACCCTGAAAATGTGCTGACCTTATAGATCTTCTGTGCTGCTGGGTTGAAGATGTGTGTGTGAGGATGTTTTAGAATTTGTAGCTGCTTTACAGTAACGTCCAAATTTGAAACACAGGCAGTAAATCTAGTTTCATTTTTTGAAGTAAAAGTAAATAAGATTTAAAATACGTTCAAGGTCAGTAGTATAAGTACTTAAAGGGGGTTTATAACAAACAACAGCATCATTTTGTAAGATAAAGTATTTTTGATGAAATCTTAAACTGAAGTCTTACGATAAACATAAAAAAAATGTTTGGAAAAAGTACAACAATATCATTTGAAATGCATTAAAGTTAAAGTACAATTCGTCACAGAATTGACATATTTAAATACAGAGGGTTTCTCTGTCTGACTGAGGGACTGCCAAAAGCAGTTTACAAACACACCTGTAATCACACACATATATAAATGAGCTTAGCTCAGGCAAAAAGCACAGACAAACTTAACATGCACAGACATAAACAATGTCAACAGACACTCACCTGTTCTTCTTTGTTGTTTATTATCACCAGATCTGCTCCTCTGGCCTGACAGTCTTTCCTGCTCTCTGCCCAGGTTTTTCTCTCAGTAGATGTGTAGTAACAACTGCATCGAAATCTTTCCCATTCTGTGTTCCATCAAGTGTTTTAGTGACACATTTAAATCATTTGATGACAAATATATAAAAGACTTCAGGTATTCATTCCATTTTAAACATCTCTCACCTGTAATGTTCCCCTGTGTCTGGTTACCTGTCCCCTGTATCTGGCAGAGATCAATACTCAGGTTGTTATAACGGCTCTGCAGATCGTCATACCTGCTCTGCAGCTGGTGTCTTTCCGAATTGATTGATATATCTGATGAAAACCAAAAACAGGCACGGCAGTGATGTATTATCAAACCCCTTGATTACGGTTTTGAGTCACTCAGATATGACTTTACAATTAAGATGAGGTCCTTACAGAGTTTGGTCAGGGCAATGACTCCAGCTACAAGCAGGAGACACAGCATACCCACAACCAGTGCAACAGTTCTTAAAGGGTTTCTTTGGGCAGCTGAGAGATGCCTCTGAGTGTGTGCTCCTGCAGGGGCAAAGTACACAAAGAACACATTTCGATTTACATTGGCTTGTCTGAACAGACAAGAACAAAGACATTTAAGCTACAGGAAGCAACCCCAAAACACAATTCTCATACATAAATAGACACATATCTGATCTTGATATGTTAGCATGCAGTTCCTCGGGTGTAAAAACAGAACATTACTACTTAAGCTGACAGCAAGCTAACTTTATGTGCCAACAGTGCGATTGTAAGGCTTAATCAATACACCCATTGCCCCCATCATGTAGCCCTTTACCCATCTGTTTTGCACATTCATTTTTAGGGACTGAGTGTCCTGATTTTTGTTGTGATGAAGGGGTAGGGTGAAGTGTTAGTGCTATATGGCACCTCAAAACAGAGGTTTTCCAGAGGCATACTCCAATCCGAGTGTTGAGAGAAATCATCAGCAAGATGGCTGCACAAGCAACAAAAGAAACCCACAAATATATTTTCCTCATTAATAAAGACTTAACAGTTACAGTTTGTTTTATGTTGTTTCAATTTATTATGGTCTTTTTCTTTGTAACAAACATGACAAAAAAATACTAGAAGCTAGCTGGCTAGCTAGCTCCCTGTAGCAAGCTATCATTGCAGATTTTATGCATATCAGTTCCCAAAAAAAACGTTTTTTGCACCAGACTGAAAACATGTTTATTTTTGTCATAAAGTTGGGCATTTTAAGATGGAGGTCTCGCTTCTGAAACCAGCCTCAAGTGGCCGTTCAAGGAATCGAAGTTTCTGACACTTCCATCCATTGGCTTCATTTTTCAGCTCCGGAGTACAGGTTGCTTACGTTAGCCTACAGTGCACTGCTAGTGGCCTTGTAATGAAGCAGCGTTCTTTTGTATTTGCAAACAAATCGTGATCATCCATGCATTTCTATTTCCTTCAGATAAATGGTGAATGTTATTGTGATAATACGATTATAAAAGGGGTGTGATGGTTCACAAAAGTCTTGGTTTCATTCTATGCAATACAGTGTCATGATTCCGTGCATTTTTGATACAGGAAAAAAGTAAAAATGCTAGACTAGTTTCTTTGATTTTTAAAATTTTAAATGTATGAAAACTAACAGCAATTTGGCTACAGTCTGAATGAAATAGGCTTGTTTAAGTCTGGGTAAACCAACATCAGTAATTTCTCTCTGAACACTTTATAAATGATAGAAAATACTTGATGAAAACATCAAAAGACAGGGAGCTGTTTCATCTTTCTTTTGTCCAGGATTGTTTGGGTGGACCTAAAAGTCTGCTTGATGACATTATGTACATAGAGCCATTTTCAGCATAACCCTTCCCCTACTTCTGTATCTACAGACTACTTGGCTACTGACATCACAGCACATGGTATCAGTGTTGTATCTATTGCCCACTGCGTGTCAGTGGCTTGTTTGTTCCACAAGCTCACCGAGTTCTTTCAGTTTAATAAATCTGTGAATAAACATCTCTGTTAAATGCCCCAATCATATAAACACAAGCTAAACAGCCGTCATGAACGTACCTTTGACTTTTTCTGGCCAAACTGGCTACATGGCCTGCAAGCAGTTACCGCTCACTGCTATGGGTGTGTCCTTTGTGCTAACGTTAGCTGCTGAACAAGCAGCAGATCTTGTACTCTGGCTCAGGCTGTGTGCGTGCAGCTGGCTAGTCTGTTGTTGCGCAGCAGCTCATTCTTCAGCTCAGGGGTTGTATATGTTACTTTGCCACTGGGTTAGCTGCTAAGGAGAGTCTGTAGCTACTGTAACTACTGATGGTAAATCAGGGCCTTGAAGGGTTTTCCCATTTTAGAGGGGAAGATTTCAACCTCTCCCCTTGTAACACTGTTCCGAGGAGTAAAGAGGCACTCAGGGGTAAAATTAAGAGCAGGATTGGGCTCTTTAGTAATCATTTTACACCAATGAAATATGACACAAGCCGTGAAAAAAACCCCATAAACAAACCACAAATGTAAAACACTACTTCAGTGTTACGTTTGCCAGCTTCACAAACAGCAGTATGTTTCTCCAAGAGTTTCTGACTTCATGTTTGTTTTCTAAGTTATGGCCTAAGCTGTCACACATACACATTTGTCTTTCCATTTTTGTTGTTTACTGCATCATGGGAACAATCTGAAATTCAAGTATTTTTAGTTTACATGCTGGTATTTAAGATATGCTCAATTTTGTTATTTTGTCACTGTGAATACACTACAGACTCAGAACAAGGTTACAATTTGAGAGCACACATGTGAGCACACCCAGGAAAACTCATCCTGCTAATGTTACAAGGACAAGATTTCAGTGTTTTAAAGGTTTTGTGTATTCAATATGTGCAGTGAAATGCAAACTGTGTTCAAGAGCTAAAGTAAAGAGTAACATAATTATAACAAAAGGAGTAAAAATAGAAAAAATAATTACAGGCACAAAAAATAGATATATTTAATATCAGTATGAAATGCTCAAGTGTATATTGATCCTTTGTTAAGGTGGTAAAATGTACATGTCACAGTTGCAAGGCAAACTTATTTTCAGAATGAATGTTACTATAATTTCATCAATATTACCACAATCATGTACCAATGTCATTTATAACCCAGCACCTAATTAAAAAAATTACATCAGTAACATTAAGCATTGATTCTACAGTATTTAATACCTCCCTACCTTTATCCCGTGTACAAACATGATGGTCTGCGTCCACACTCTCATAAATTTCGACCCGTCTCTCCACTCGGTCTTCTTCATCGTTGCTTGCTCCTTTGCAGTATCTCACATTCATATTCAGATTTGGATCCTCATAAATGTTGTAAGACATTGTGAGGCGGAAGACACCTTAAAAGTCCGAAAAGTGCGTTACAGTAGTCACAATTTACTGCGTAGTACACTCCGTTGCTGACACTTTGTCACTGTATTTCTCCAACACCAGATGCTTTAATGTAGTTTGTATTTCTAAATCACAGATGTCACACTGTGCTCTATTCTGATGCTGCTCTGTTTCTTACTCTGTCTCTCAGATCAGCAGAAAGTATTAAGGAAGTGGTAGCAGGAAAACACTCACTCACTGCCAAATTTTCAACACTGTGCGGTAAAACCCTCATAACTAAGTGTGCAGTAAAAACTTTTTAGTCTTCCTTTGGGCTTATGAAACCATTCTTTTTTCAGTACACACGCATGAGAGCTGATTAACTTTGTTTTTGAGAAGTGACATGATCTGTGGTTTGTCAAGTATGCTCAAGCACTTAAAGGTGTTTTACAGAATTCAGATTGTTCACTGATAATGATGTTAAAATGTCAGTGTTGTTGCTGTAGTTTGATAAAATAGACAACCGTGGAATAAAAAAAGCTGTGTTTTAACCCATGAGCTGTGTTACACAGCAACTGCTTTCAGTACAACAGGATCAGTTGATGGAATACAAACACAATATAATGGCTCAAACACTAAACATGACTGGAACTGTCAAATTGTTTCAAAATATAAAATATTTTTTAACATTGCAATCTGAGGCAACACATACTTTGACTAAAATATTGTTGCTACGGATGTGAGAAATTGTGTCATGATCACCACCGCCATTTCCTAATTCACTTTCAGATGTTAAACGTGATAGGAAATGGAGTCTGACATGATCACAAGCAAACACGGAAGCAGATATCAAAGCTCAGGGCAATGAAGTGCTAAAAAACAAACGGCAATATTTCATTTTAACTGGGGCTATCAAGTGATTAAAAGAAATTAATCTAATTAATTAATTAATTACATTCTCTGTGATTAATTAATCTAAATTTTTTTAAACTTTTGCAAGTATGAAATTTTTTTTAATTCAAATGAATTTTGGCACATGTGGTAATGCAGCTGGATTTTTTTTCATTGCAGTCAGTCCAGTCAGTACAGGTATATCTGGACACAGACTTTGCAAGGGTGTTCCTTGGAAGTCTGGGAGTGCTCAGGGCTGTCCAAATAATAAATAATATGTAGAAATGCAGGCTGTAGAGGGGAATCAAACTGCACTGTATTATTGCAGCCCACTCTATAGACTGCACAGTGTAATGCCAAATACATGGGCTAGAAAATTGGCTGAAAAACAAAAAAAGATCTTCTGATGTAATTATCAGAACTACACAATTTATTTAGTCATAGCTCAGTTCTTATTCACAAACATCTCTGTATTTAAATGTCTGCAGTCTGTATGTTATACAGAAATATATACATCAGATTTGTATCTTATCTGCAGGGACAGATGAGCAGACAGAATGTGACAGCAGTTACAATGATAGTAATCGTTGCTCAGCAACGAGTAAAACTGTCTTGAGGGCTGTCTATCAGTCTTGCGGTCTCTGCCCTCACAGACCTTACGTGATGAACTCGTCACAGTATGGACTGAAGTCTAGCTAGCATCAGAGACTGTGCTACCTCGGCTTTATGTAGAGGTGATATTTTAGGCTTAAAATTCTCCAATGGTACAAAAATTCCTTACTGCAGAAATTGCAGAGAACATTGCTCCTATCAACAGTTCCATCTGGGTGTTTTTTAAATGTAAATGTTCCATTTACAAGGCTGAGCAGCGTCGCCTTGTCTGCCTCCATCATGTGACAAAGTCACTGTGGCCTTCAATGATGCACCAGATCAAAGGGCGCGTGATTTAACAGTGGTCATTTTCTTAATGCCTTATTTTTTCTGTCATTGATTAATCAAAATTAACGTGTTATTTTGACAGCCCTAGTTTTAACTTAACTCTGAGCACTCCAGTCATGGTTTGTTTTTGCCATGAGCACAACACAGAGCAGTCACAGGATTCTATGTGGATATGTGTGTGTGCATGTGAATTAAAAAGCTGCAACTTTCAGATTTGTCCGCTGATCATAGAAGCCACTTCCTTCTTCATGTCAAAGTACAGAAGATGTATTTTCTCTCTGTGTTGTTCATTTCTCAACATTCAAAGAAGAGGTATGACAGACAATGGGACGCATCTATTTTTGGCGTGTAGTTAGAAGTGTGTAAGTTCTGTTAAAGCATAAAGCTGATACTCATCACTGCTTCCTTTGTTTTTGACGTGATGAAATTGCATCACTCAGCTTTGATAATAATTATATTTTGTATTTAGCTTGACTAACTCAGGGCCTGAATTAGGCCTTTACACTGTCTCAAGCTGTGGTATGTCAAGGGGTGTTTCACAATAATGCTATGATGCACAGCTAACGCTCCTTTTATGATATTGACACACACTCTGTAGATGTGGACGTGTTTTATAAATGCATTACATAAATAATTCATTGTTATAAAGTTATCCACAGCAAATGTCTCATTAGTCATGTTGTACACTTAAGCCTCCAAATATCTCCTAGAACCTGCTTTTGGTCTAATACCCTGTTTACACTTAGCCAAGTCACTGGCTCATTGGAAAGCTATCTAATTGCAAAGCAGGCAGGTGTAAATCAGGGTACTCAGAGTCATGGAAAACCTGAAGAGGTCATGGAATTTCACAATCACAATCTCCAGACTTGGACAAGTCATTGAATTAGTCAAAATCATTGAAAGTCTTGAAAAAGTCATGGAATTTGCTGTGTATAATGAAATGTTCTGTGGATTATTGTCCACGTAATGTAACTAAATGGCAAATTTATTTACTTAAGCTGTCGGCTTAAAGTAGCTTTAACATGCATCGATGTGCGACGATGGTTTGTTAACCGTCAAGTGTGTTTCGTTATTTTCTTTCTTGGTTTGTCTCTCCCTTCCTGTATGCCTGGTAGCTTAAATTATGTTTGAATAGAGTTTTAATCTAATATGTTTGAAAAAGTGGGGCAATAAAAAAATCTTTATTGTGGGACCTTGAAAAGCCATGGAAAAGTTTGGGAATTTTGGTTCATGAAAATGTGTGGGGATGTGAATGCTTCCAGGAAGTAGTCAAAACTTACATCCTAAAATAAAGTTTCCAGTTGTTGAAAAGATGTAAATGCATCAACCTCTCAAAGACTCATACCAAGTCTTTACCATTACTATGTACAGATGTACTCATTTTTTTCAAGATAAAAAAAGATCTGTATCTATGACATTTGTGACATCTGTGACATTTAGGCAGATACTTGTAGAAGTCTTTGAAAATCCTACAAAAACTGAAAGTTGATTCATCTCATGACTACTCTTAACAGTATTTCTAGATAATGATCAATGTTTTTTTCTACTTCATAGTCTACTTCATACTTCTCTAGTCTTTCCTTCTTTCATCTCATCTTAGTGTGCAGAAACCCACCTGTTACAGTAAGGTGTGTATGGGAAGTGTTTGAAAGGAGGACCATGTGTGATGCACGTCCTAGCAGTGGTTAAAGCTCTAAAATGATCAACAACTCTGCTGTTGCTGTCTGCTGCTATTGTGGAAGCTATTGTGTTGGTGCATAAGCACTAGTAATACTATTAACACTTTTGTTTCTAGAAACATAAAATGCCAAGTTCAGACTACATGATATAAGCCAGGTATTAGCCCAACCCTCCAAGTGTGTGGTGTCAGGGAGGAAATGGGCATTGGGCACAACAATTTACCAACAATTGACCCTCTGCTAAGTCCCGCCCCTGGGGCGACTGGCCAATCATGAAGTAGCACGAAGCTTCGGCCAGGGTCCAACAACACAGCTGTGTGCCATTGACTCAATGCACTAGTTTCATATTTCCTTCGTTTTAAGGCTGTTTTTGGATTTGGAGCTAAAAGTTGTGCCTGGGACACGTCATGCATTAATGATAGTTGTTACCTGGAGAGGTTGGAAGGAGTTTACATTTCCTGCCTGTTCCAAAACCAAAATTAAAACCTTAAAAGTGTAGGGTTAGCTAGTTGCCTACTCAAGATATAGCCTACTGATTGTATACGCATGCTGCTTTTGCTTTTTAGTGATCATGACAGTGACAGAAAAGACCTACCATGCTGTACAGGAACCAGTGAAGGGAAGCAGGGAAACTTTGCTGATATACAACCAGCTGTGTGTCTTCGTATTGTGCGCAGTTGAACGTTGTTTGACTTCCCACACAGATCCCTGCCCATCTGGGGGCAGAGGTCTGGGTGCTGGCAGCAGCACAAGGTGAAGCCAAATACCGTTCATCTGCACACACGATGCCACACAGCTGGTTCAATATCAGCAAAGTTTCCCTTTATATTCATTGTCTTCTGTGGCGATCAGCAGTGATG
>JAPZEB010028658.1:0-11686 GCA_029783705.1 Chaetodon striatus
TTAACCTGCATGTCTTTGGACTGTGGGAGGAAGCTGGAGTACCCAGAGAAAACCCACGCTGACACGGGGAGAACATGAAATCTCTGCAAAGAAGGGCTCCCCCACTGCAGCCTCTTGCTGAGAGGCGACAATGCTAAACACTGCACCACCGCGCCGCCTGTCTTTACTGTCTTCAACTTGAATGGATGTGAGTTGATTAAATGTTCATCACCAATGGTTCCAGACCTCTCATTTTGAATAAAATCAGATGCAGACCTTTAAGTAATACGTTTGAGAACTCTTGGTATATAAACATGTTGCAACTGTAATGCCCTCTCTTTAAATTGATAATATCATGAGAGCCAACAACTGTGGAGAAATTCTGTTTTTATTATATTCTGAGATGG
The DNA here is from genome assembly GCA_029783705.1 of Chaetodon striatus. NCBI lineage: Eukaryota > Metazoa > Chordata > Actinopteri > Chaetodontiformes > Chaetodontidae > Chaetodon > Chaetodon striatus. The sequence continues at coordinate 387 of JAPZEB010028658.1, forward strand.
CGGCAGACAGAGAGAGGGGGTGAGGTGGGACACTGTGGAGAGACTGATAGAAAACCAAAGGAAAAACAAAGGAAAGATAAAAGATAAAGAGAAAGGATAGAAACTGGGAGAGAAGGATACAAAGGGAGGAAAAGGGGGAGAAAGAGAAAAAGGAAGAAGTGAGGATTTAATGAATCGTGGACACCAAACAGTGAAACATGGTGAAGAAGTACACTTGTGCCCATCATTCTGGGCACGTGCTGTTTGATGTGTGAATCACGCTGTGACTAAAAACTTAGTATGCAGAATATTCTTCCATCAACCGCAGGACATTTGAGCTTTTCCCAAACAGCTGAAGCACAAAGAGACTCAGAGTATTAATACTGTTACAGGGTTCCACATTAACCACGGCCAGATAGCCACAAAAAGTTACTGTGCGGCCACCAAATATTGCCTGCAAGTGGCCCCTGTGGCCAGGAAGTTTATCAGGTATCTCTAAAGAATACAATACAATAAATATTTATCGCCCACCAGGGTGGAAATTTGTCTTCAGCTCACCAGACACAAGAGACAACAAAATAAAAAGCAGACAGTCAGTCAGTGAAACAAACATCCAGGGTCATTAAGAAACACTCAAGACATTAAATCAGTTTATTGTCTGTTGTTTCAGACTCACTGGTCAGAATACTTGAATATAAGACCATGTGTCTCATTGAGATTATCTTTCAAAATAAAGGCTAAATAAATTTAATAAATCACCATACCGCTTTGCTACAACGACGTAATAGGTCCGCAAACATCCCCATTCATTTGCTCCTTTTTCTTCAACCTTCAGCAAAAACAGCAAACAGTACTTGTCGCTGGCTAGCCAGAGATTGAAAATAATGTTGTACCATTGTCCCAGTGACAAAGGAAAATGTGTTTGGGATGAACAGAGATCTTTTCGGGACGCCTCAGGGAAAAAAAAGGGGTTTTCCTACAACTATCGCTTAGCAAATGAGAAACTGAATCGAGCGACTACAGCGGAGCACGTTTTCAAGCTGTTATCACTGAGAGCAGAGCTTGTTAGCTGTTAGCAGCCAGGGGGCAGCAGAGTTCTGCTGTGTGATTGGCTGACAGAGCTAACAGCTAACCGAGCTAATTGAGCTAATGGAGCTAAACACAGCAGCACTGCAGTTTAATGTGACAGCAAAACAGGTTTACTATAAATAAATGTAATGTTACTGAAGTATTTCAGCTGAGTGCTGTTTGGGAGAAACGTTAAAACAACTTTACTACTACATTTGACCAAACTCTTGTCAGCGATGAAAGTAATAATCAGAGACATTTACTCCACTCTGTTTCAAAGTGCACTACTGAAGTACTTGTGCTTTGATATAGAGATGGGTCAATTTCCAGTTTTGCCGGTCTGGTGTACGAACTTAATCTGGTCCTATTTAATGCAAACTGGCTCAACCAGCATTCCTCATACATCACATTCTGGCAAATTAAAAAGTAGGCTTCATCAGCAACCTGTGCGGACGCCATCACAGCTCTGAATATAACTCACAGTTGGATAACAATATAACAATGTGATTACTATAACATTATGTTAGTAAACAGACTAATGGAGCCACTGGTGGCGGCACGTTGTATTGTTTACAAAAAGTTCATGTGTTTTTGTGGGTGAAGGGACGAGGTAGAGAAAGTCTCTCAAGACTGTCCTCAGCGTCCTAACTGGCAGATGGTCAGATGCCATGCTTTTTTTTATTCCTCTCGCTTGCTTTGAAAGCACTCCAACGGTGCAGGAATGGCTGCTTCAGGAAGTAGATCTGAGGAATTATCTATACCATACCTTCTAATTTCACTAAACAAACCTAAATAAGGTGGCAGTTGGCTGAACAGAGATCGCCAGGGGGCTGAAAGTTTCTGGTATCCTAAATGAGCACCGCTAATAACGAGCTAGGCTACTTGCTGTTGTTTATATTCTATGTCATTTCCAGTAAATGTCACAACATAAAACGTGTTTTCTGTTTTAAAAAGTAACGTTACAAACATAGGAAGATAGCAAGTCGGCGACTCACCCGTCCTTCAAGTGTACACATCTCTAGTCTGCTCTCAAGTGCAAAGCTTATAGGTTGGCGGTTTGTTTACATGGAGTAACAGAGGTGCATATTTAATGGATTCAGTGCAGACAGAGAGCTCCTATGTTATGCACTGCTACGTGATAGTCAGACGCTAGTTTTCTTTAGGGACACGGTGTCATTACGTTCCACTCAGGTGCAGCTGCTGAGTCAAGTGAGACACCTGGCAAAATTCGGTGTTGTGGTTCACTGTTTGGAGTAATATCAGACCAATTTTAACAAAGTTTTAACTCTACTCTACTTTGATAACAAAAAGTGTACATAGCTCTTATTAATGACAAGGTGCATTCAATAACCTAAATGCAACAGCAGTAAACTCAGATATAATCTGTATTATTTTAAAATGAACCCTGTATCTTGTAGTGTGACTTTTTTTTTTCTATAGGGTTAAAAAAATAAATATATTTGTTTATTTCCTCAACATTTTAATGGTGTTTTAATTACACCCCTACACAACTATAGATAATAGTAACAAAGAAGATAAATGACAGAATGTAAACTAACAGACTGGGAGAATATACCATACATTTATCATTTACATTGTTTACTGAAGAGTCACAGTTAAGAACGCTGTGTTATGTTACATTATATTGCATTTTACTGTAGGCATTGGTTTGACATAAGTTTACATTTGGGCCATCAAAACGTACTTCAGTCACCAAATTTAGGGCTTTGGTAGCTCTTTGTGCTTATAAATATCATCTACACCTGGATAGATGACGTGCTGCTATATTTCACCACACAAACAAAAACCATACCCGTTTACAGAAGACGGGCAGAATGAGATTTGTGCTGCTTCTGGCTGGTGATTCAACATCTACTCTACTCGCCGTGCAGCCAGCGTGAGACAGTGTCGTGTTCTACATCAGTGCTGCTGCCATGTGACTGTGCTCAAAGTGTTTTACATGAATCCAGTAAAGCAGAGCCCCCCAGCAGATGTATACTAAAGCCCTCGGGGGAGTTAAGAATAGATGTTACTGCCTCTGCTCAGTCAGTATGCTGCTGTTCTTTATCCATTACTAAAAAAGAAAAAACTGAAACATGACACTCATCACTTCCTGTATACCAGAGACATTTTCCCAGAAAAAGCCCGGCACTTAGAATAGTAAATGTTGCTGTTGAAGACTTAAGACAGTAATGAACCAAGTGTGGCTAAACACTGAGACTGTCAACTGTGTCATTCTGTTAGGAGACCAGTTTTACACATCAGCATTAATCACGTCACATCACTCTGCAGCTGAGCATTACTCTTCACATAAATAGATACTACAGTATGAAATATGAAGACGCTCACTCACACGATCAATGCTGCCACTTGTAGGTTTGTTCATGAATGTCTTGATCTTTTTTTGGCCATCTTTTATGCATGAACAACACTAACACTACAACGCTTCTGCTTGCTTTGATATTAAATCATAAAGGGACAGTTCACGCCTGAACCAAAATACATGTTTTACCTCTTACCTGTAGGGCTGATTATCAGTCTAGATGTTTTGGTGTTAGTTGCCGAGTGCTGGAGATATCGGTCGTGGTGATGTGTACGTTCTCTTAGATATCATTGAACTGGATAGCACTGGGCTTGTGGTGCTCAAAGCATCAAAATATACATTTTAAAAACTCAACATCAATCTACTTATGGGCAAGAGGCTCGTGCTCATGACAGCAAGAGATGTAAACATTAATGGAGTCCTCCTCGGCTGAGCAGTAATGCTCAGTGAGCCAGCAGTAGATGTCCGCCTCCTCCTGCGTCGTGCTACAGTTGGCAGGTGTAGTTTGGCAGAAAGACAATAGTTCCCACATGAAACTGCTCACAACAAAGTCTGTGGATTATTGTGTCGTGGACTCTGCTGGAGCTTCTTGCTCCTCTCAGCCCCACCCTCCTGCTGCTCCTCCTGCACACACCCCTCTGCTCATTCTCCAGTCAGCGCCTGCCAGCTTTTCCCGCCAGTACACCGTCCACACCCATTGGCTCTCCCCCTGTACTGACTGTCAGCCTATCAGTGACCTGCCCACCCACTCTGCCAAACACCTGTTGCTTTTCTGATCCTTTACCTTTCAGTGCATACACCAGTCAGTTTGCCTTTGTTGTTGCCAGATTGTAGGTTCTGCCATCTTCTGCCTACTTCGTGTCCTGCCTGTTGTTCGTATTGCCTTTTTGTATTCTGACCTGTGCCTGCTTACTTGGTTTGAACCTTCGTCTGACACCTCTGCACCTCTGCCTGATAATCTTGATTTTGACTCCTGGAACAGTCTGTACTTTGTAAAGTCTTAGTTTTTGTCTTACTCCTGCCTTTGCCCTGTGATTCTGCGTGTGGGTCCTCTCTGGTTTATGACACATTGCTGTTGAATTGCCGAGTGACATCTAGCTCAATTACATCTGAGAGAAGGCAGACATCTCTATGACCGATATATCCAACACTCAGAGTTACACCGAAACAATGTAGGTTGATAAGTAGCACTACAGGTCAAAGGAAGAACATATAGTTTTGATTTTGGGGTGATCTGTCCTTTTAAAATTACCAAAAGGATAATCACATGATAACATCCAAAATCTCTGAGATGTCGCTTGTGTATTTGAGATAAATGTACTTTCGATTATCCATAATTTAAAAGATGACTAGAGTCTTTATTAGCATCTGTTTCCTTCCCCAACCCAAAAAGACACCAGAGTAGACAGAGACACTGAAAAGTCAAACCCTGTTTTAGGCAGTCTGTGACATCACAATTTCCACCGTCCTGCTCCTCAAACTGTTGAATCACAATATCCCAGCCTCTATTCCTCTGAACTCTTCCAAAGTGCTTCAGCTACACACTGTTCTTTCACTCATGCCTCACAGATGCTAAAACGCTTGCTCCACTGCTGTATCCCTGTTACATCATCTCCATGAGGAAAGCCCCGCCGCAGCACTGTAGATGTGAGATGAGGGATTTCCACCATGGCTACGTCTGTGATACTGGAGGATGGAGGATAGACGCAGGCTAAAGGAAGTTCAGTTTGGTCCCATCCGCCTCTGATTCTTACACCAGGTTGTCAACTCAAAGACATTTAGGTGGGAGGCAGAGCTTAAGTGCTAGATATTATAATAAGTCTCCGGTGTCTGCATAAATACTTGCAACCATAAATATTCATGACGAGAAGGCAAACCTCAAGGTCAGCATAATATGTGAGCAAATAATACTATCCATTTGCATCAAAACTGAAGAGATGCTTCAGTACCCACTGGTGGCTTTATGTCACATAGAACAAAACTGTAATTCCACCATGGTTAAATAAAGGTTGTTATAAATTCTGTAGTTTCTGTGCCATTGTATCCACTCATGTACTACAGCCCACATGGGAAACAGATTGAAGCAGTACATTGCTAAAATTTGTTAAGGATTCCTTCAGCGCTCATTGATCAGGAGGTTTTTACCACAAGCTGGATTATCCTCAGAGGTCTCCTCCTCTCCAGAACAAACGGGCCGGGTGATTAAAACCCGTAGAAACACTTTCAGTTTCTCCAACTTTATTTGGCTTGCTGCGGAGGGGCTGCTAGCCCGGCTCCTGCTAATGTGCGCTCACCTTTTTTCTCTGATAACTTAAGATCCAGATGTTCAGGAGGTTTTTACTGGGAGCCGAATTATTTGCTCAATACTCCTCTTCTCCAAAACAAACTGACCCGTTGATTGAAACCGGACAAAAGGCCAAATAAAGCAGTTTCACGTTACAAATCAGTGTTTCTGCTAAACTGTTCAACACGGCAGGAGCTGGAGACGAGCTGCTGCTAACATTTGCTCAGCTTGTTTCTCTGTTAACTTAAGATCCAGACGTCTGATGATTAAAATCCTTCAACCGGCTAAAACAGATATAGTTAGAGAAAATCAAGATCTAAAAAGTGTATTTATGATTCAAGATTCAAGAAGTTTATTGTCATATGCACAGTAGAAAACTCAGCAGTTAGCACCATACAATGAAATTCTTAATTGCCAGTCTCGTTTCACACAAGACAATCATATATTTAGAATTAAAGTTAGATTAAAAAAATAATAATAAAATAGCAGAAACAAAGAAATAAGTTTTAAAACCTGAATTAAAACGTTAAGTGTACCATGCCTCATGGCAAAGCAAATACGTCAGTCACAATGGGCGCCATGTTGGGTGTAAAAATGTGAATTAAAAGTGGATATAAAATCAGTTTCTGTCAGCTTGTGGTTTCAAAACATCTTGCCAGGACTGCAACTGAAAATTAGCCAACTAGCTAACACTGACACATTTACAGAAATGTTGATTCATGATCCTGGATTAAAATTGCAGATTTCTTGAATTTGAACACTGTTGGAATTGTGTGGGATAATAGAAGTACACAACTCATCAAAATACATAACATTGGTCAAGTCATTTGTAGACATTTCAATGCGGAAAAGTTACATATTATATGTTTAAATGTCGGCCACAGTTAGGAGCTTTTTGGATACACAAGTTAAAACTCAAGCGCCCACTTTAGAGGCCTGATTCTACCCACTGTTTGTGATGTTTCACTAAAAATTAGAGTCAGAAGTGTTTAGCTTTATTTAAAAAAATGACTGACCATAAAGTAAATAAGTTATAATTTAATAACTTACTCCAGAATAATAGCACATGGGTAAGTAAACCACTACAGGTCTGAAACAGAGCTTGACAGTGACTATATGAAAGCCCCCAGTTTTCTAATTGATAGATTTGATTGGTCAGTAGAATTATATTACTGGGGTCTCATTTATAAAACCAAGCAAGCTAAAAATATACATATGCAGAAAAGCCAAAATTGGCTCGTGCCAAAAAATATTCAACAATTTCTACAATCAGTCTTCCAGCTTACCGTCTGCGTCGCCAATTTCCCTTCTCCAAAATGTTCGTAAGCATGGGTCAAAGCTTTTTCCATCAAGTCTGTTTTTTTGGATCACAACTCGTGCGTGGGAAGGCCTTGTTTTGTGTGTACACAAATAAGACCCCTGATCTCAGCGTTAAAATGATCTGACCTTGACAAAATTCACTTACTCTCAGTGTGGAATATTAGCTAAAGCATATTGTCGCTCAGCTGAGTATGTCACAATGCAGTCAGTTATACTTGAACGCAGCATCAGAATGTGTCCAACAGTGCCTCAGTTTCCCAGAATGCACCAGGATGAATGCCGCAGAGTGTGTTGTCTGGTTTTGATTTGCTGCTGCACTCGTATTTCATCTATGACTTCATTTTCAGTCTTGTTTGAGTTTATCTCGACTGTCATTTCTGACATGTTGTTATTGTGTCTTTATGATGTTTTGTTGTCGTTCAGTCTGAGCTTGAGTCCTTTGTTTAATTCAGCTGTGGTTTTATTTGGCGCCTTGATTCTATAGCCGCGGCAGGTTTGTGGTTATCTGTTTTTCCACATCCCCTGTAACTGCTTATTGTTTACTTTATATGTCATTAATGATTTTAATTATTTATATCACAATGCCAGTTTTTTTTCTCTTCAGTGATTTTTGTAATCACTGTAATTAATGCCTGTGTTTTGTAATTGTTTCAGCTCTCCGTTTGGGCACTGTTAAATGAATTAGGCTGAATTAAGCACAGACTGCAGCACTGAATAAGGAGACTAGATCAAACTGCATTACAGAATCAAACTCCAAGGTGAGAGCATTCTGCTCACACTTTCCTCTACAAGTATGAATGAGGAAGTGTGTGTATAATGAGCCCTGCTTCATAATGAATAATAATGTGCTACATGATTGATCCCTGCAGGGATATTTTCCTCGGCTTTGCTGCGCCACAGGAAGGTCAGAGCAAAGGGTCAGCAGGTAAACATCGGGCAGGAAGTGATGTGAAACTAGTGTCCTGCTCAGGAACACTTCAGTGGGGGAGTCGCTGTCCAAGACAAGAACTGGAGAGAAGTCATGACTGGTTTGGTCTAGCACATAGACTTTAAAGTTTTATTCAAGATTTATCAATTACTTATCCAAATTTTTTATCAGTCCACCATCCACATGACCCACTCTTAACATCAGCATAAAGTAGATCCAGCGCACATGATTTATTCAATTTTTTTTTTTTTAAACATCACTTTTAAAGCTAGTTTGCCTGTAACTCCTTTCTTCCTGCAGCAATGAATGTAATACAGCATCACTGGTGTGTTTTAACCAAATATTCCCTGGTCTAACTGAGCTAAAAACACAAAAACACAAAATCCATCAGGACATGTGGACATAGCTGAGACAAAAGCGAGACAATACGCAGGTGATACCATCAAGGTGTAACCAGATTTGGCAGGCAATATGGCGACCAACATTGGACACAATTTCCAATAAACACTCCCTACTTCCATTTCTCTTCCAAACAAAGAAGAGTTAGTTGCCGCAATCAATTCCAGTGGCCGGATCGAAGCCAGAGCATGGCCCAGCTTTGTCCAGTAGAATCCAGGGGTTACAGTCAAGATGGCAGTGATGACGAACAACAAAAATGGGGATTTCTTCATCTCATATAGTGACTAACTTTAGCAGATTACAACATATCTTGTCAGGAATTATTTTGCAGATGCTCTGGTTCAAAATGAGACCAAACTTTCCTATGGATGCCACATTTCTGTCCCCAGATTTATCTACAGAGTGAGTGCTCCTTGCCTTCACTCTGCTTTCTGGCACAGGCAGCTGTGGACCCAGACACAGGGTTATTCTGAGTGAGAGGAGGCAGCTGCTCAGAGGAGGAAAGGCTTTACCCAGTCAGGCTCTGAGCTAACGTTATCCTCTGCCTTCTGCACCCTGAACCCAGTTCAAACTCTCAAAATCTGCATGGAAAAATACGAACAGTGGTATATTTGTATTGAACAGCCAAATCTAATTTAGCTGACATCATTCTGAGTCAGGTACAGCCTCAGAGTCAACAGTCAGTGACGGTGTGAAACAGACAACAAAACAGGTTTTTCAGAAATTGCAAATCACTGCAACCATAAATTCTAGGGGTGTAACGATCTATCGATCTGGATCGATATATCAATTCAATGATAAACAATCTAGTATCATTGATGCAAAGTGAAAACATCAATCTATATCGCCATTATTAGGATACGCTCTTATTTTGAAAGTCTGTTCCACCGTCAAACAGCAGCAGGCAGATGACAAGCAGCCAAGAGAAAGACAATGAGGATGACGTTATTTACTCAGGAATAAATCAGCATCGGAGAAAAAGGTCAACAGACACAAACAAACATTGTGCGTGCAATCATATCGAAACCGTATCGTTTCACACTTTGCAATGTCACCAAATTTTGTATTGTTGTCCAAAGAACTAATATAATATTGAATAACGATTAAATTGTTCATTTACTCCCCTAACAATACACACAAAACTTATTAGGCTGATGAGTCTAGTAGTTTGCGAGGATAGCTACAGCCAGAGAGACAGACACACACACATGCCTGGCAGCAAAAAAAATACAATTTGAATTTCTGACTTAACATTATGAAACCTGAATTAAAATTAAATCCACCACGCAGCATTTCTATTGGAAGAAACTGTTCTGAAAACAACAAAGAAAGAGCACTAACAGAGTAACAAACAACGAATCAACCAAACTATCAATATTTTAACCAATCAATACTGAACGGCCACTGAATGCCAGAAGGAACTGAGGGAATGTGCCTTTATCCCCATCTGAAGGTCGTATCGAGGACAGGGAGTCAATAAGCTGCAGTTCAGTACGACAGCAGAGTGGGACTGATTTACATCGACTGAAGCCGCTGATGGACACTTGGCCTCTGAGAGACTGTTCCCGCTGGTGCCTCCACCCGAATACAAACCACACGAAACCCACTGTACATTAAAGGCCATGTCATGTCAGCGTTGATAATGTCAGCCTTACAGTCATCACTGACTGGTATCTGTTTGGTAACGTTTTCGTGCATCTGCACCCTGCAGGGATGCAACAGTTAACTGCAGTTGTATGGATGTGATTTATAAATGCACAGACAGAAGAGGAACACACAACACAGCGGGAAACAACAAGTGTCACAGTGAGGTTCATGATGCAACGTACTATATCTGAAGAATTTCTCACGCCTTCTTACAGCTGCACATGGTTATATCTAAGAACTTGATGTACTTGATGTAGACTTTGCATTCCAGCAAGCCTCACTGTAGACATCCTGCTGTGCCTCCCTTACTTTTTTCACTTGTGCATCAATAAACCAGACTTCCCTGGGTGGAACATTAAACTTAGTAATTATTGATATTTAGATTTAAAAGTCTAGTTTTAGAGTCAGAAGAGACAGATCTAAAAAAAATAAAATAAGCCAAAGCAGGAGCAGTTACAAGTTACTGACTAAGAAATAACCCTATTAGGCTGAGATATGACAGCACAGCCCAGTCTACCCTGTAAACAAAGATCACAGTTTAATCTGCTTTGACAAACAGCTCAAGAGTCTCCACAGAGAGAAAAGCATCAAACATATCATAATGAATACAGCAACTGTTATTACACGTTACTCTGCGTGAGAACAGGTAACTGACAAAAGACCGATTCAAGTATCACATCCTGACTGTGATGTAAAGGTGCAAGTCAACATGCTTTTCACCTGTGTGAACTGAAGTTTGACGCGACACATGGCATGAATGCAGCATCAAGGCTTATTGGAGACAAATCTACATCACACCAAGGGTTATAACGTCTGAATATAGAACTGTAACTTTACATTTAACATATTTATTAAGTGCAACATTAGACAATAAAAATAAAAACACAAACATACTACAAATCAATTAATGATCGGCCGCAATACTCAGCATTTTTACATTTATCTGAGTCTTTTTTTCCCATCCAACAGCTGATAATATAAATGAATTGAAAAACCTCTACTTTGGCTCTGATACTGCCGCCTTTCTCTGTCTGCAGTCACCGTACTATAGCCACGCTCAATGTTCTGCCCAATAGGATTGGACGATATGATCCTAAAATAATATCACAATATTTCAAGGTATTTTTTCAAAAACGAAATTCTTGACGATATGAGGAATTAGTGAAAAAAAAAACCAAAGATTTTATGATTAAATTAAGAACAGAGAATTGCAGCAAATTAAGTGAAACACTGTAGTTTTACAGTTTGCCTTCAAATATTAAGTAAAAACTAAAAAAAAATGATCTCTCATGTCTTTAGTTTGTGAACAACAACAGTAACTCAGAGTGAGATTCAGATTCTGTATACAATAT
>JAPZEB010028776.1:0-11681 GCA_029783705.1 Chaetodon striatus
TTCAACAGCAACATTAAATACAATATTTAAGATGCTGTCGGACACTGTAAACACATGGCTTTATCAAAATAAACAGGGGGAAAAGACATCAAGTGCTTGATACTCAAAGACTGTTGCTGTGGTATTCCTTGAGCAGCATTATTTCAGTTTGTGTTTCAGGACTACACATACGCTGGACTGCACATTTTTCTACCATTCCAAACATCCATTGACATCCCCTTATTTAATGGAAATCATTTAATAGACTCTTAAAACCTGCTGGCTTTGTGTAATCCACTGTAGTGCACATTCATCTGTAAATAAACTGCAATACTGAGCAACACTGATGCAACAAAATAAATAAACGTGCAAATTTCAATTTGACTGATTACACAACTCCAGCAGGTTTTAAAAGTTTGCAAATTGATTTTCATATCATACACAACTAATGGAAGCCGATGGGTGTCTGAAACAGCAAGAAAAACACATACAATGTTTGAACCTACAAAGGGCAGCTATGATTTTAAATACTTTAAATCAAAAAGAACTTTTGTTCCTCAGAATAAACAGCATGTTGAACAAAAGGCCTTTTAAGTATTGTTTCCCTGAGTCTCAGGGTGGAGTGTGATGTGCGTGTTCTGTCTCTGCTCTCCTCACGTATTGTTCAGGGGGAAGTGAGTTCAGCTCCACACCCATTCCTTTTGCTCATAATGGACTTTTCCTCACAGACAGACCTCCATCTTTCTGGACAGTCAAAGCACGAACTACCCCCTCCTCCACCCCTGCTTCACCCACAGCCTGCAGCATGTGACCGGCATGCCTGCTTGACAGTCGGCCTGGGTGCGGCGGACCAAGCCTCCACTCACAGTAACAGAGATAAGGTGACGCACTAACTGCAGCAAAGAGATCACACACAGCTTCACTTTTAATATCTGGAGCTCATTTCACCAACAAAAACAAGACTAAACTGCATTAAAAGGCACCTTTGATAACCAAACTATTATGAAAAACTCAAAAAACTCAAAACTGGTACAAACCACCAAAACATGCAGGTTATTACGCTAACATTTATGAAAAGGTGAGCTCATGTTACCATTACTTTCAGTTATAAAGTGATGGAATAATGTCGGCTGTTACAAATCTTTCTCTAAAACTTTGCCTCAGAAACAGTCAGCAATTTTCTTCTTTTTTTGTTGTTGTTACTTAACCCAGACAGTCTTTAACAGTTCCTGGGCGGTGGTTGTTGGCACGCCACTCAGAATACAAACGTAAAAATTTAAAGGTCCAGTGTGTTAGATTTAGGGGGAGATGATATAACATTAAATTAATTCCATGTATTTTAAGTTTGTGGATTAAACAGGACAGAGCAGTCAGCATTGGTTTTAGTGATTTGCAGGTGAAAATATGTTGATTGCAACGGGACTAAATTTACTGGGGAGTGTTTTAGATTAAAATCTTTATTTCAACATATAACTGGTTCTGGACGGATTTCTTGACAAAGTGTCATACATAATGGCGTTAGAAACAGGTTTAACAGTGAGGAATAATGTTGGTTTGTATGTTTCCACCAATGAGTTGAATCCATCCACCACAGTTGGCAGAAACTAGGTAAGAAAACTCAAATCTTGAGAGGATATTGTAATATCTTAAGTGTTGTCTTTCCCTGTTTGTTTGTTTGTTTGTTTTTCTTTCCTGGTTTTAAGGCTACATTACAGTTAGGTAATGTAATTTTCTGAACTAAGCATATTGTCAAATAATATATTGTTCATTGTATCAAAAATCTCATTGTAGGAATATTTTATCAAAGAACTTATAGTCAAGCCCCACATTATTGTCATCGATCAATATCTGTATTTGGGTCAAAAATATTGTGATCTTTGATTTTCTACATATGGCCCACCCTAACGTTTTCCCACTTTGCACTGTCTGCAACTGCTGCACAACAATTTCCCTCTATAAAAAGAAAGTTCTTCTTATCTTAAAATAATAAGAATTTTTTCACCAGACTATTACTACAAGCATTTTTGGATTATCCTCCTGTGAAGGAATTTGTGGCGCGCATGGTAGTTTAGTCAAAAATGGTTGTGTTTGGATTTCCATGGCCTGTGAATGGATTCAAGACACTTGTAATTTTCATACATTCACATTTTCAGAAAGTTTTTTTTGGACATTCTTACTTTTTTTGCTGCCTCTCGTGTGGACTCCATCAAAGTCTGTTTGCACTGATATGCTTTCATTTTTCAGGCACTCAGCTCTGAATGCCATTGGATAGAAAACTTTTTCTGGGACCAGAGGGAGCCTCGGGAGATGAGCTCCACATACAATTTATATTGTTTTTGGTGAACTGTTACTTAGACTGCAAAGATGAAAAAATGTGACAGCTGTCACATCAAAATGCTTGAAAAAACAAAAAATGCACGACAAAAATTTCAGTGATCAAATGAGTGAAATGTGACAAAGCTAATATATATTTAAGTTTGCTCTTGTCACTGCTGTCTTCCTCTGACTGAGCTTCTGTTTGAAGTCGTCTTAAAACCTCACTGGGAAAAGAGCAGTGAGAGTCTGCTGGCAGCACTCGCCTTTCTCTCTTTGTCATCTGCTGAAAACTTCAGGAAACACTCTGGAGTCAGATTCCAGCCTTAGAAAGGGGGATCGAAGGTGGTGCTGCGATGGGGTCCACATACCAACACCATGACATCACCGCCTCCATTCTTCCCCATGCATTCAAACACTCTGTGCTGCTCGGACAATGGCTGGCACAGAAACAAACTCTGGGGATTTTGGGGAAAGAAAAATAACTGAAACTTTACGCTGTGAGTCCACAGCTGCGAGTCAGACGTCATGCTGAGCCGTTGGCCTCAAACTGAACTGATCCTAAAGCCTTCTGTCAGTTTAAAGGTGTTGGAATAGGCAGACCCGCACTGTCGCATACTTAAAAATGCACAAGCCGAGTTTTCAGAGTGGAAATAAACTCCATTTTTAGCATCTCACCACAATTCTGACCTAAATTAGAGCTTTCTAAATTCCTCTCATGCTCCGTGGTGGGAAATGTTCTTCATACACAGACAGAGTCAAAACTTATAAGTCAGATATGAGACGCACTCCTTAAGTGCAGAAAATTAGTGTTTGTCCAGAAAGAGCTGGACTTCTTTCACATAAGTTTCATCACAGCAGAGGATTCTGGGTATTGTACTGCTGGTTAATGGGCTCAAATTTGGAGTTCGTGAAATCATGTTCAGAAATTATTTCCAAGCCAGTGTTTTATTTAATCACTATTTGTAAACCTGCGTAGAAAAGATTTGTAGGTGCACAAAAACATCTGAGAATGGAATCTGACTCTGTTTTCTGCACACAAACATCTAACTACTGTGGTCAGGGAACTTTAGGTATGAGCTCCGTACAGTTTTGTGTTTGGAATCTGTCCTCAGAGTCTTTATGTAACCTCACAGATAATTTGATACTGTAATTTAGGGTTAAGGTTGTCTTGGATTTAGCCGGGGGAAATTGCTGCATCAAAACCAAACTTCACAATAAAAACACATGAAATAGGAACATACGTGCAAACATCAGCCTGAGGTAAAACAACCAGCCAATTCCTCACAAAGTCATTCACTCTATTGAGAACTGCAAAAGTTTTGTTTACTTTCTAACAATGTTTCAGGAATTGTGCATGAATTTTATCAAGACAACTAATCTTTTCTAAACATTTACAAAGTTTTTTCACAGATTTGCAAAGAGTGAATACAACTCCAGACTAGGGCTGGCCGATATGGAGAAAATTAAAGAATGAGATATTTTTGAGTAAATATCTCATATTGATATTGATAGAGGGTGGACTATTGATGCCTTCAAAAAATATTTACACTGTGAGTTTTGATAAATACCAACCAGTAATCTGGATATAATGACTTAGTGGGTAAAGGCAAATAACAAACAGTTAGAACAATATGGTGAGTTCAGAATATTACATCACTTTACTGTAATGCAGCCTTTAAAACAGGAAAACACAAAACTTACACTTGTTTACACAAGGTATTAATATGCCTTTTTGTAATCTGAACACAAGTGGACAGCTGAGACACATCACCATTCACGCCTGTGTCTATCATCTAACTCTAGCTGACCACATGTGTTCAGATTTCATTGTTGCCTACATCACTTATGCAAGAGGGTCAAAAGGCCCCACACATGGTTATTGAGACAACACTCTTGCTAACTAATTCCTAGCATACTTGCTAGTTTTGTTCAGTGGCTGTGTCAGTACAGCTGGAGATATCGCTGTCAGTCGAATCCAACATGTCTCCTTCAACTGGGCAAAATGACTGATGGTCATGTAACATTTCGTCCAACTCACTGTAAAATGGGACAGGTTACAGACGTAGCCTTGGTCAGTGTAACATCAGGATGCATTAGCGTTTACACTACGGTAGACATGTGATGAAATACGTCCCAGACCACCTCTACAGGAGGTTTTAGTGATCGAATCACAATGTGGCTGGCCACTTGCAAACAGATCACCTAGGATGCATGTTAATACCAGGTATAAACAGGCTCTAAGACGCTATCTATTCTCTTATCAAAGTATCAATCTAAAATCAATATATTGCCCAGCCCCACTCCAGATTACAGGCTCCCACATTATCTCTGAACAACTCCAAATCATACTGATCCCTCTTATCCCCCTGAAAGTCGGAGGGAGATAGAAATCATCAGCTGAGCAGTCATTTTTTCTTTTTTGTCAGTCAGTGTGCAGTGTAGCCTAATTTGTGGACATTTTGGTCCCCAGATTTTGCTGCTGAGCGAGTGCTCCTTGCTCTCATGCTGCTTTTTGGTACTGGCAGCTGTGGACGCAAAGACAGCTGCTCAGAGGAGGAAAGGCTTTCCGCAACAGGCTTCAAGAGAATGTGATCTTCTGCCTTCTGCTTCCAAATGATGAATTTACAGCTCACAGAAACCTAACTCACAGCTTTTGTTTGATATCTAGTGTCAAAAAAAAAAAAATGCACATTTCTGATCCGTTGTTAGCGCAGTTAGCTTGTTTACTACATGACGTAAATTTCACACTGAACGCCCCGCTGACTCCCACTCAAACTCAGGGACAAGCCAAATCTAGTTTCACTGACATAATTCTGAGTCGGGTACAGGCCTAGATCCTTATTTGAGCCCATACAATACAGTGCAGTTAAATACCTGACCTGCTGTACCAAAACCAACACATTTCTGTTGGGGATAAAAGGGCAAAAATGAACATATTCTAACCCTTTTTTGTTTTCATGTAACTTATCAAACTTCTAAGTGCATCAAAGTCAAACAGGAGCGTTACCCAATTAAAATACTGTTAGAAAGTAAACAAAAACTTTTCCAATACTTGCTCTACTCACTGGAACCAGTAAGAAAAACCAACAGCTTTCCACTATATTATGCACACATGCTTAACTGACATATCAACCTTACACAGCAGCTATGTTACCTGAAAAAAGGTATGAAGTGTTTGTTTGCATGATTCAATTTTCTATTGTTTTGTAATATTTTTTAATGTCAGATACTGCAACACAGATACTGTCTGTTTCTGTGTTGGTGGTGGACTGAGAAAACACAATGATGGAATAGAGTCCAGGACTTTAAAAGCCAGAGCCTGTGGAGCTGCAGCGGTGCAGAATAAATGTGTTGTGGACATGCAGCGACCTCACAGTGGCGTCATTACAGGTGTTTACAGTCTAGAGAACGATGCGTTCAGTGTCCTTTCACATAAAAGTCACAGTTGAGTCATGTGACATCTGAGAGACACAGATGAAAAGATAACCAGCTAACAGGAGAGCTGAGTTCACTACCTCCATTACATAAGGCACCGAATAAAGAAAAACACCAGCAGCCATGAGTCTGCTGCACACACTACACAATATACACAATACACACAGGATGTAGCCTCAAACTAGATTCATTATCGTCTAGCTTTCATTTCAAAGCTTCTATAAAAAGTCAGGAGAGGCCTGTTACACAGTTTCCTGCACCGTCGCTCTGAGCAGGCTCACAGGCTCGTTATTCTGGAGGAGACCCATCTCATTAGAATGATAATAGAGTGTATGTGAAAAATAAGGAGACGGTTAACAATCAACATGAGAGCATCAGTTCAGCAGCAGGTCAGCAGACGGCCCAGAGATCAACACATGGGAAATCAGTCGCGACCGGCGGAAAACTCTCAAAGGGAAGTATTTAAGGGCGAAAACTGAGAGAAAAAGTAATTCCACTCCCAGAGAGCAGACACTACAGAACCAGTGAAGTTCAGTAATAAAGGTTTAAGGTTTTAAAGCGGGTTCTAAAACTGTGTCTAAGATAGAAAGGTTGTGAAGGTTAATTTTGTGCTACTTTTTTTAATATTATTTCAAAGATGCTGCACAATGTGAGGGTAAAATACGGCTTCTACAAACTAAACACTTTCTTTCATCTTCTGAGACTAATTTTTTTAAGTCAACACACTTTTTTAACCTGCAGCAGGGCTGGTAGTTTTAACCTTGAATGTGTGTGTGTGAGAGACATCATGGCAAAATGTGGTCCTAGAGACACCAGTCGTAGCGGGAACTATCACAGAAGTGGTTCAGGTGTCTATGTCTGTCTATGGACAGATTTTGTCAACATGATAGCATCGCAACTGTACAAGATGCAGTTAGAAAACTTTACAGATGTGTAGTTGAGATCCCAATGAACGCTGAGTTTAAAGATGGATTTGGTGCACCTAACATCCCTGGCTACAGTCATTTTAAGTTGATAATCACTTTATCACTGCTGCTCACAAGACAATCTCCAGTTTTGATTATTTAGTTATCTTGTAGGAATAATATATTTCTGTATTCATATGTGCCTGTCTGTACATCTGTTGTTAATATTTATATTAAAATCAAGGTAACTTAAAGGAAACAAACGCATCATATCACACGAATTCCACTAAAGTCAAAAGCTGAGATTGCAGCAGCTGATGAACAGCAGAGCTAGTTAGCCTTAGCTTTTGCCTCTGCTGATTTTATTTACCTATCATTACCGGGGATTTCACCACTACCTCATTTAGTCAAATACTCACTCCAAACTTGTTGCATACCACGATTAGTCAGCAGACATCAGCGTCAGACACTGACACAGAGAGGCACCCTTAATTACTGTATGAAACGCATCAGTCAACAGCAGTTGTAACGCGACCGGTAACTACCATAGAATAAAGAATGAAAAAGTCCGTACAGGCGGGAGTGGTGGATAGGTCAAACTCTAGACTTTCATCTAGGATCCCGCTGTTTGTTACCTGTGTGAAACCAAGTCAGTGGAGTCCCTCTAGTAATGTAGTGTGGTAGTATGCATGTGTAGCTAGCTAAGGTAGTGATGCACATCACAACATGTCATGTGACGTGACATGACATAAGTTAGTATACTTATTCAAAGCCTAAATGTAAGAAGATAAACGTAAGAACGAGGTGTTTGACCTACATAGTAAGTTTATTTTGAAAAAAGAACGAGCAGAAACTGTGCATTTCCAGTGGAAACAGAAGTGTGTTTTGAAAAGACATGAGGCATGTAACAAGCGTACACTGACATTTAGTCCCTGAACATCCAAAACTGACACAGGACTGTACCTAGTGCATCAGATTTTGATCTGTAGGTCCTCTGACTAAGCAGCAAGATTTGGCTAGTTCAAAAAGGGGTTTCTCTGAGGTTAGACTCAAAGTAGAAACAAGTAACTTTTCTGCCCTAGCATTTCCAGGTGGCGTTAATGTTACAGCTGCTGCAACAACACAGGACTGCATTTTGTTTTCCACAGTTACTTCAGTTGTTCCACTGTTCATCATTTCTGCTCCTGGGGATAGTAACTGCAAAGACCTTGTATTGGTACTTTTAAGTAACTTAGGATAGCTACCAGGGAAAACAAAAGTGCTATCCCGGTTGATGCACTTCATTTGTGTCATAAATCGAGTCTTCATTTTCCTGGGAGATCTTACCTGTCCACAGACGGAACCAACCAGGTTTATACGGAACCAATCTAAACGCCGATGTCGTTGCATTATGCAGACCACATTTACATTATAATAAGTTAAAGCAAAATAATGCCTGTTTCCACTTAAAATTATTGATTGATTTTAAAAAAAAAACAAAGCAAGAGCTCCTTTGTTTTCTTCTCCTTCCTGTTAACATCAGACTCAGGACTGGATGACTGGCCCCAGGACAGCCAGGGGTCCTGAGGGGCCCCTCGGTGCCAACACACATAGAGCTTTGTTTCCCTGTTGAGAGGTATGACCAGCCTGCTTTAAAGCCTGTAGGCATCCTGTCTGTTTAGTGGACCAATTAAACATTTAACACTCCTACACTAGAGTTAACAGACAAACACTATCACTTAAAAAACACAGGCAGAATTTCACTGAAAGGTTTTAACACTTTCCCTCAAATCTGTGGAAACTTCCCCCCTCGTTATCCCCTCAGTTTATAGTTTTCAGATGAGAACGTAGAAGTAGAGCAAGCAGCTGAACTCCTCCAACAGTCACAGTAAGAAGCCACTGATTGACTAAACAAACAGTCTCCTGTATTTGCTCGACCTTTTCTCAGAGTTATGTAAAGGAAAGGTCCTGTGTCTGGGTTTTTCTTCAGAGTGTGAACGGAGCCGTGAGGGTGTGAATCTCTCAATGTGTTCCAGTTACATATAAAGCAATGTCAGGTGACTCAGTTATTCCCCTTTTGTCAGCAGGAAAACTGAGACATATGACAGCAAGAGGAGAGGGATTTGCACTGAAACGCTGCAGTAAATGATTTTCTGCAGAAAGACTGTTTCTGAAGCGTGTCAGAGCAGAAATCACTCCTCACTGTCCAACAGTTCTTAGGATCATGCAGTCAGTCCTACTTTTAAGAGAGAGCCACAATAAAACCCTGATGAGGTTGCTTTAGCTGGGTTTGCTCCCAAAACTTGGGGTATAGTACCTTTAGAGCTGTATGTAACCCGTATCGACATGTACCTAAATCCTAGGTCTGTTTGACGTTTCCATCCCATTGTAGGCGGGATTGTTGTCACTCACTGCTCCGTCCAGCTCTCGATGTATTTCCTCTTCACATTGATAGCGTACAGTACCAAAATGAAAAGGCCGGAGTAAGCATCTTTGTCAATGGGATATTTAAAAATAGGAGGTTTGTGCAGCCGCAATGCACCGTAATGACGCTGCGCCACATTTTTTCCAAGACAGGAAATAGAATTTTTGCAGTTCGCATAAACTGGTTGAAATTCATGTACAATTTTTAAAACACCTAGGGATCCAATCATCACTAAAGCATATGTCATCCAAGACAGACAATAAGAACAAATGGAATATTAAAGTTGTCATATTGACATTAAGGGTGTGCTGCTCATATATTAAAGTTATCAACCAGTGCAATGAGTAACGTGCAAGAAAACATTCCACACTGAAAGCTGGTAACTGCTGGCAGTAGCCTTTAAATGGCACTGTGAATTAAATTATTTTTTCTTAGTTTATAGCTGCTAACTGTTAACTAGTAGTTCAGTCCATGGGGACTTGTCTGGACCAAATATGGAGCATGGACTGGTAGCTGGAGAGGTGCTAGTTCGCCTCCGCAGTGGTGCGCTTGAGCAAGGCACCGAACCCCAAACCGCTCAGGGTGCCTGTCCATTGGCAGCCCCCTCACTCTGACATCTTTCCATTTAATGCATGTATAGGTCTAGTTTGTGCATGTGTGTGTATATGACAACAAAGTGATTGACTTTTCTCCTCAGGGACAGATAAAGTATATCTTCTCTTTCTATAGTTACAGTTTACTAACGTATGTTAACTTGCCACTGATAGAAGCAGTGGTTACAGTGCATTATAGTCCAAACAAGAGTGTTAAATCTCTGTTGACCAGTTAATGGACCACAGTGTGTCTTGCTCCACCTTTTAGTATCAGATCAGTATGTAAGGTATCTCAACAGAGGGGTGACAAAAAAATGGAACAGCTTGGAATGGCTCAATTGGGATCATCCACAACTTTTCATGATGGAAATGCAAAAATAATCGTTCTAATGTTACTGAATGGAAATGAGCCAGACTGTTTGGTGGAAACAAAGTTCATGTTATACTTTGCTGCTTAAACTCTAGTAAAACAGCAACTACTAACGCTCTCTCTCATTAGTTTGAGTGAATCCTGGAATAAATCTTGAGATGAAAAAAAAAGAGCCAAGAAGTCTTAAAGGTTAAAGTGACTTTTTAAGGTGAAGCTGAGAGGATCTGCAGAGTAAAATTGTTGATAATAAAACCGGAGTTCCCTCGAGAAAGGCTGGATTTTGTGGGGGATGATTGGCTGAGTTTGAACCCAAACTCATGAATAAAACATTAGAGAGATTCGGTCTGAGCAAGTGTGGAGAGACAGCAGTCCCCCACCACCACCACCACTCACTGTTTTGTTTCGCTTCTCAACGGCTGGCCTGTCATTATATACAGAGGGACGACAGGGTTACGAGGCTCCTATAATGGGACACTGATGAGCCTCATCACTCCACAGGGTCAATAATAATAACAATAAAACCTCCTGTGGCACACTTTTGTTAAAGAGGACAGATGGAGATGTTAAAGGCCAAAAAGGAGGCTTTTATTGACTTTTGTTTGAGGTTTAAATTTCTGTTCTTTAAAATAGACTTCAAATAGAAAATAAGTTTCTAGATTAAAGTGTCAAGCAAATTAACTTTCATGATACTCGGGAGATCAGGTATCAGAATCAGGAAAGAAAAAGACTAATTGGTGCTGGTTCTGGTGCTCAAAACATAGAGGTCCAATATCCGATTAACTTTGATCCAGTAATGAGTACTTTTATCTTTTATTTCCACAACTCTTATTTTGATGGGGCCATGATTTCTCTATATTTTTCCTCACAAGTTTCCTATATACTTGGTACTAATGCCAAGGAAATAAAGTTCTCAGATAAATATTCATATATATAAAGACGCTTTCTTTTGCTATACATGTTGTATTGTAAGCTCCGCTGTAAATATATTTGACCTTTCCTGCAATCACTTAAAGACTTTTTAGATTACGCTTGAAATAAATGTACTGGAAATGTACTTATTGTCCTGGAAATTTCCTAGGAATCATGTCAGAAAATAAATCGTATCCTCTTTTCACTGTACAAAGATCCAGAAACAACAAACATGTCTTTCACTTTCTGAAAGACTGCCTCAGATGCAAAGTGAGTTCATGAGATAAGTCCGTTCCTCATGATTTCCTGGAACGAACAATGTGCTTTGGTATAATTTTAGAGGAAAAATCAGACTGAATCAAACACACATACATAATTAATTCATTATTTGAACTTCATATATGTTGTATCGTAAACTTAACTGAGGACAAATTTGACATTTTCTGCACTCATTAAAAGAATAAATTGGACTACATTAAGTGTAACTGTACAAACAGAAACATCAAACACATGTTTCACTCCATTTCCTCTCAGACTGCCTGAGAACTTTATGAGATTAGTCTATTAAATGTAATGTAATGGAGCGGTACCGTCACAGTGTGCTGACTGTAAACTGCAGTGCTGTGAGACTGAGATGCCACAGCAGCCTCTGACCCCCCCCGACCCCATCCCCGTCCCTGTCCCTCCCCAATGCTATAATTCCTGCTAATCCTGGCGGGGCACCATCTGGGATCTCCTTGTGATTTGGGCAATAGCAGATAGTGAAGCAG